>JAPQNM010000042.1:12837848-12840348 GCA_029783475.1 Metacarcinus magister
TGAGGGGGACTGAATCACACGGGAAATACCTTGGTATTATGAAAGTAGCGAGCAGCGGGGAAAGAGTCCTGGAAAGGGTGAGCGGATGTATCGTTTAGAGTCGTCATGCGCGGCGCCTCAGACCTTGGTGAACTTGTCTGCAGCGGCGGTGCGCGACGCGCCTCCCCACCCTCAGGACTGCAGAAATGTTCATGTCTAGGAACTTTGCTTGTGGCCGCTGCTGAAGTCTGAGAAAGTACTTTGGAGACGATTCCGGTGCAGTGACATATTAGAGTCTCGTTACACCGGAAGGACGGTGTGGACAAGGGGTGAGGGATGAGGGGTGAGGGGTCGCTGCGTCCCTCCTGCGTCTTAGCAAGGCACGTGATGGATGAGGGCAGGGAGGGGTATGTGTTGACGTGTGTGTGACGCGGCGTGTGGCCGAGGAAAATGATGGATTTAAAGAGATCGGAAGAGGTAGTGGAAGGCCCTGAGCGTTCCCATGGTGCGTCCCTGGGCCTGTGCTCCCCTCGAAGGCCTGGGCTGCACCACGTTCCGTCATGGCGGTGCGTTGCCTCAATAGGAAAGACGTAACCTTTCCCTCAGGCGCATCGCTTCCCGGGATTGGCTCAAACTACGATTACGATTCGTTTTGTAAGTCTTGTTCAGCTTGTCACTGAGACGATGTAGGTGCCAGAACGTATCGACAAAGGAAAGACTGTCAAAAGTCAACGGTCAAGATGACCAGGCGTCAAAGGTCATCAGTCTGGACGCAGTGTTGTAGTCATGAGGAGGGGAAGGAAGCTGGAGCCAGGCGATGCGTCAAAGATTCAGTCAAGTGAAAACTGTACAAGTCTTGTATTATGGAGTTGTACACAGCACCAAGACGACATCTTGAAGCTTCAAGGTTTTCACATTCGTAGCAACTATAATGTGAAAAGTGTTGTCCCACCACGGCGCGACGGGCCCCGCTCAGGCTACCAAAGGGTGGGAGGGACACGGTGCACCGAGCACGGGAGGGTTGGGGAAACATTACAAGGAAAACAGTTGTGTCGTTGTTCCGCTGGCAGACACGCCTGTTTACTGATGCAAAAACAGCAGCAGCAGCAGCAGTACAAAAATGTTGTGTTGAGCAATGTGCAGGAAGTCGTGCTGCCGCAGCACCACTACTTGTTGTGCCTCCAAAGACCGAGGCCGCGGGATGCTGCCTCAGCACTGGCTCAGCATCGCCTACCGCTGCCGCAGCCACACAACAGCACCGCCATCGTTTCTCTTTTGCTGCACTATGTGGCTAAGAGGGGCAGGGGCGGCATCCTCTTTGTCTCGTGATGCCAGGCAGCCTCAGCCCATGTGGGTGCCACGGTAAGCGGCACCGACAACCTGGCAATACAACGGTGATCCCGCCGCCCCTACCACCTCACGCCCCGGGCACCCCCGCACGGCACTGCCCGCTGTCATGACCACACCGCACACCAGCACCACCAGCACCGCACCAACACAGAAGGAACAACCACCACGAGGCGAGACCCAGACACTCACGGGAACCAGGACGTGGCGGCGACGGGCGTGGCGGCGTCGATGACCGACCAACAAATAAACCGGTGGTGGGGAGAGGAAGCGTCCAATGAGGAGGAGCGGGACCAGGCCGGCTGGGTGACAGGCCGACCTGCGGGTCACCTGGATGCAGGCTGCTCAGCCGCTCCGCCCACAGCCTCTTTGGCTCACTTCCTCATCCATGAGTGTTGACTGCCCGGATCAGCCTCGACACGCCTCAATAACACTGCTAAGAAGGGATTACTACTACTGCCGCCGTCGCTGCCGCCGGCTCCACCACCACCACCACCACCTGCACGCCGCCCTCCGCCCTCCGTTCACTCTACGCTCCCGGCAAGTTATCAAGAATGCATCCATATTATGTAGGACATCAAAATGCGCGGAACCAGTTTATCTTGGTGGCCGCCGCTTGGTGCGGGGAGGTGCACCCAGAGGAGGGCCTTCACCACCACCACCACCACCACCACCGCCAACACCGCCACCACCACCACCACCGCCACCACCAGAGTCAAAGCTGCGGCGGTCACTGTCAACAGCGTAAAGGTGTGTTGACGGAGCTGCAAGTCATAAGGCGGAGATACGGCGCTTAGGCGGACCTCTTCCTACTTCTTTTTCTCCTTGAACATAAACATTGCGCGCAGGCATTCCGTGAGGAGGTGGTATATATAGACCCCAAAAAGAAGAGGAGGAGGAGGAGGAGGAATTATGGTTGCAATGTTTTGTTTGTACACCTGAGACGGAGATGAGCTGAGGGTGCGGGGGTGACCTTCGCGGGGCGGGAAGGTAACAGGTGATCCCGGCGGGGTGAGGGGGAGGGAAAGGAGTTGGGGAGGAGTGGTGAAGCTAGGTAAGGATGAACAGGACGGAGTGTAGGATGAGGGAACGTCTGGAGGAAGTGAGGGTAAAGAAGCGAGGGGGAGGTGAAAACAAATGAGGGGAGGGCAAAGGGGGGCGGAGGGGGCGTTAA
>JAPQNM010000042.1:12845348-12882848 GCA_029783475.1 Metacarcinus magister
GTGTGTGTGTGTGTTGTTCTTTGTAAAATGTTGCGTTGTTATTTATCTTGTTTTCCTCAGTGCAACGCCAAGTCTATTTTACTTTCAATTATTTTTTTTTTAATCCTCTTCTCCTTTCCTTTCTTCCTTCCTTCCTTCTTCTTCTCTTCCTCCTCTTCCTCTTCCTCCTCCTCCTCGTCTTTATAAAATGTGTTTCACGTATTCCATTTTATTTCCTCGTATATTTTCCTCTTGGTTTCATTTTTTTTCCCTCCCTTCCTTCCTTCCTTCCTCTCTCTCTCTCTCTCTCTCTCTCTCTCTCTCTCTCTCTCTCTCTCTCTCTCTCTCTCTCTCTCTCTCTCCACACACACACAGATGTTAGTGTATCATAAGTTTTTAATAGCATTTCTTAATGTTTTTTTTTATGTTGCCTTCAAGTGCTGTGACTATTCTTCTTTTTCTTCTTCTTCTTCTTCTTCGTCTTATATCGTGACGTAACTATTATTTTTCTCTTCTCTTCCTCTTCCTTGTCCTCGTCTCCGTCTTTCTCTTCTTGAATCATTTATCTATATTTTCACATTGACGAATTTTACACAAACTTTACTGACAATTCCTTCTTCTTCTTCCTCCACCTCCTCCTCCTTCCTCCTCCTCCTCCTCCTCCTCCTCCTCCTCCTCCTCCACCTCTTCCTCTGCAATTGGCTCACGTTCGATAGCCAACAGAAGCCAAATTCTAAAAGGAACATAAAACGAAAAACATTACAACACACGACCTATTGGTGACCACGAGCCAAGCGGGGTGAAGGGGTGAAGGGGGGCGGGGGTGAGGGGAAAGGAGGGGAGAGTGGGTGGGGGGTTGGTGGAGGTGTGGGTGTGAATAACGTAAGCTAGTATTTTGTTAAGAGGGGAGAGAGAGGGGAGAGGAGAGAAATAAAGTGTATATACAGAAGGGGGAGAGTAGAGGGGAGAGGAGATAAAACTTTTGGGGTGAGGTGAGGTTAGGAAGGGGAGAGAAGATAGCGCTGCGGTAAGGGTAAGCGTCTTGTGGTAAAGGGAGATAAGATAACTAACTAACTCTCTCTCTCTCTCTCTCTCTCTCTCTCTCTCTCTCTCTCTCTCTCTCTCTCTCTCTCTCTCTCTCTCTCTGTGTGTGTGTGTGTGTGTGTGTGTGTGTGTGTGTGTGTGTGTGTAAGTGCGTCTTATTGGTGTGTTTAAAGCGACGTCACATCCTGTCGATAAGGTGACAGTGACGGTAAAAGGGTAACGCTACTGTTTGTCACTCCTCCTCCTCCTCTTCCTCCTCCTTCTCCTGTTTCTTTTCTCCCTCTATCTCATCCTTCTAACCCTCCTCCTCCTCCTCCTCCCTCACCCCTCCTGCCTCACCCCGCCCCGCCCCTCTCCGCCTTGCCCCGCCTCTACGCTTCACGAAAACAAGATAATGACAACCCTATACATACCCACCCCGCCCCTCCTTGCCCTGCCCCGCCCCGCCCTCCCCCCCTTCCCTTATAGCCACATCCTTACTTATCCGTATACACACACACACACACACACACACACACACACACACACACACACACACACACACACACCACCACTTCAAGTATGGTATATAAGTGTAGGTCATCACCCCCCCTTCCCTTTTTCACCATCCTCTCCACCCATCACGCCCTCACCACCCCAGGATACAAGACACTACGCCCACCCACCTAACTACGCCCCTCGCAACCCCTACCCCCCCCCCACAGCACCATCACTCCTCCCAATTATCGATTCATGTTACTCGATCCTTTTACGAGTCTCCGAAGGGTAGGAGGTGTGTGGGGGGGTGAATGGGGGGTGGGGGTGAGGGGGTGAGGTAGCTGGAAGGGGAAATGGTGGTGGTAATTGGGTGGAATGGGGGCGAGAATTTTGAGGGGAAAGTGAGAGAATTTTGAAGGGGAAAGTGAGAGAATTTTGATGGGAAAAGCTGATCAGTTTTAAAGAGAAGGGGAAAAGGGTGAAAAACATTGAGAGGGGGAAAGGGTGAAAATCATTGAGGGGAAAGACTAGTCAGGTTTTAAAGGGAAGAGGAAAAGGTGAAGAGTATTGAGAAGGGGAAAAAAGGGGGAAAGTGGTGAACAAACCTTATAATTCAATGCAAAAAAAAAAAACAGAAAGGCACTTTACCCATAATAACAACAATAACACAATAACAATAACAATAACAATAATAATAATCAATAGCAACACTACCAACATAAAAAAAAAGTATATCAATCAAGTATGTTATTTTATTTTGACCTTTTGTGTTTCTTTTCTTCCTCCTCTTCCTCCTCCTTCCCTTCCTTCCCTCCCACCTGGTGACCGCGGGGAAGGCAGAAGGCAGGTGATTCTCCCCTCTATCTCTCCTTCTCTTCTTTCCTTTCCATTCTTTTTCCTATATTTTTTTTCTCTTCAATCTTTCTTTTCTTATCTTTCCCTTCCCTCTAATCCTCTTTCTATCTATCTTTTCTTATCGTCTCTTCACTCTTCTCCTTTTATCTCCATTTTCCATTCCTCTTCCCTTCACTTCTCTCTTCCCTCTCATCCATGCCTTATTCCCTTACTTCATCTCACCTTCCCTCATTTTCCTATCTCACATCCCTCTCTCTCTTTCCCCTCCCCTCCCCTCCCCTCCCCCCCTCTTTCCCCTCACTTCTCCTCCCCTAAAGGCATGTTGCGGCCAAGAGGTCTTGATGAGAGAAACTAAAGGTTAAAAAAATTTCCTCTCACACTAGGTACTTTTCCTCATAATAAATACTTGGCAGTCTTTCTTAAGAATCCTGCCTCATATATAACTTTTTTTCCCCTCTTTATTTTTTCTATATAGTTGACCTCTTGCCTGACGAGGGGAGCGCGAGGGGACTCCTGCCGGCATTTTAAAGGGTGAAAGATTATACTGATTTAAAGACGGAAAGGAAATTATGCATGGTACTATTGATAATACCTGAAGTTAAGTTACCTGGTGAAGAAATTTACGTTTTAGAATGATTATGAAACTGTGCTGATCCTCCTCTTCCTCCTCCTCATCATCCTCATCATCATCATCATCATCTTCGTCATAGTCTATACCAGTGATTCCCAAACAAGCCTGAATGTATGATGTTGTACCACTTTATCTAACCATTGATGATGATAATGATGATAATGATGATGATGTTTACGTAGTGTGGTGTAATGACCTTATATTACGTGATGATAACGTTCCCTGAGCCACTACAAGAAACCAGGACACTCACGGCTGAAGAATTTAACATTACAAAGGTGTTCTGCTACATACAGGTAAATGGAGTGAATGTAATTACCAGAGAGAGAGAGAGAGAGAGAGAGAGAGAGAGAGAGAGAGAGAGAGAGAGAGAGAGAGAGAGAGGCAAAATAGGATAACATTTACCCCCAAAAATCCCCCTCCAGTATCCTATAATAGTTTGGGAATCCCCTTGCATTCTCCCTATCTTCTCCCTCTCCCCTTTCCTCTCTTTTAATGTTCCGTCACCACCTTCACCCTTCTCCTCCCTTCGCCCCCGCAGCCGCACTAACACTGACCCCAATTAACCAGGCCTTGTCAGAGGGCGGCAGACCAAGGCAGCTGGCGCCCCTCCTCCACCCACTCACACGCCCTGCCCCGCCCCGCCCCGCCCCGCCCCGCCCTGCCCTTGCCCCGTCGTGCCCTGCCCACCATACTTTTTTGTACCGAATCGCGTAGGTCAATCGTCGGACACTGGGTACGTTCACACACATACACACACACACACACACGTTGGAGATAATGACAAAACTCTGTACTCCGGCTACCACCACCACCATGACAACCCTTTGTTCATGGTCCTGTTAGCGTGTTAGCACCGACCGACCACCTTCACCTCCCGCCGGCGCTGCAGGAGAACCGGCACGCCCCCCTTCCCCCTCCCCCATGCGGTGCTCCCCTCCCGACCTGCTGCATAGCGTAAGGGGAGATCATACTAGTGGGTACACGGCATGCAGTATACAGCATAACGCGGGGAATGACAGGGTACAGCTGAGTGCCCCTTATAAGGAGGCTGGAACGGTGATGCAACTCTCACACATACACACTCACACACTTATACAGACACACACACACACCCACCCACACCCACACACACACACAGGAAGACCTCTCAGTCGTACGCTGGGAAACTCCACGACACTTTCACTCACTAAAGAAAACACAGAACACCACCACAACCAACTCTTCCTCTCGCCTTCTTCACCTACGACAAGAGGAAGAAAAAGAAAGATAATGATGAGTAGGATGCTGAGTAGGAGTAGGAGATGAGGTCATGTTCACTTACTGCCACGCGGCGTTAGTGTGCGTGCGTGTGGGAGGGAGGGAGTGAGTGAGTCTACAATGCAGGTTCCCCACACACACTACTGATAACCTCTGGCACTCTTCACCCTTCCAGGCAAATGTTCCCTAAAGTGCCAAGGTTGAAAGCATCTGGTATAGTGTTCCGTAAAATAGTCTTGATGAGCCCTCTGCCTGCCTCCCTCCACTCACTCTCTCGCCTACTCTCCAACTAACCTCAGTACTCGTGCAACACTGTGACTCCGTGGTTAGGTCCCGCAGCGCGCGCACACCCACTCACACTCACTGCTCCTTCAAGACTGGGTGAGTGTGCGATGTGCGTGTGTGTCTGTGTGTCAGTTTGTGTGATAGGGAGGGAGGAAGGGAGGGAGAACCTACCGACCGCTCTGCTCTGCTCTCTCCCATCTCATCCTCTCTCTCTCTCTCTCTCTCTCTCTCTCTCTCTCTCTCTCTCTCTCACACACATACACACACACACACACACACACGAAGCAAGCAAGCACGCACGCACGCACATAACCACATTAAACACACACACACACACACACACACACACACACACACGAAGCAAGCAAGCAAGCACGCACGCACTCACTCACATAACCACATTAACCACACACACACACACACACACACTCTTCCGTCGGGGGCAGCGGTGTGATTCCCCCTCGTGAGTCTTCTTAAAGTTGAGGTCTTCCCGCTGCCTTCCGTCCTGTCCGACCCCGAAGCTGCCCTCACCTGTCTGTGTTCACGTGCGGCTCGACTGATTAAAATTCGTGCAGCCCCCACGGTGCATGTCACAGCAGGGGGAGGAGGGAGGAGGAAGGGGAGGAGTAGGGATGGAAATGAGAACAAGAAACTAATACTCTTAACCTTTAATATAATTTGATACTAACATGTGTGTAATAGTAGTAGTAGTAGTAGTAATAGTAGTAGTAGTGGTAGTGGTAATAGTAGTGGTCAAATCAACACCTATATAGCTATTGGTAAAAAGAGGAGGAGGATAAGGAGAAAGAAAAAGAAAATTGAGGATAAAACATAAAAGAAACATGAAGGAAAAGAAAACTTATAAAACTTTTCACTACTTTCCACATGTTTTCAGACCCCTTTACCCTTATCCCTTCTCCGCCTAACCTCCCCTTGCTCATCTCATCCACGCTTCCGACGCCCTGATAATTATTTGCCGCGACTGAGCACCACTTGGGGGGAAGGAGAGGGAGGGGAGGAAGGTTAGGAGAGAAGGGAAGGGAGGAGGGTTGGGAGAGAAGGGAGGGGAGGAGGGAAGGAGGGGTCGCCGCTGTCTGCTTGTAGGGGAGCCAGCTGGCGGAATTAATTTAGTTGGGGCCACAAAAAATATATATTTTCATTTTCTTTTGCATCATTATTTTGAAAAAGGTGATGTGGTTATAGCCGTCTGTACTGAATTGACGGTATATGTATATCTGTATGTATGTATGTGTATGGATAGAAAATATATGTATGTGTGTGTTATAGAGTGGTGCACATGGTTAGGGTGTAAAAAAAAAATAATAGTGGTAATAATATTAATGAAGGTATCGAGGTGCGTGTCGTGGAATAAAACCAATTAAAGCGTTTCCTTTTATAAGTCATGATAATTCCTGAAAATTAATAAAAGCCCAAGGATGGAGATTGTCTGAGGTGACTGAGGACAAACAGACCATGTGGTGCGTATATTATCATAACATTCTGTATATTAATTAAAACGATTCGAATTTTAGAGGATTCCCATGGACCTATAATAGTTTGTTCTCGTTAAGTGAAGATTTGTACACTTATAGATTAGGAAATATTCTCTTTTTCTCGCCTTCATGACACGAGGAAATATCATCTTGCATTGATAAGGATGCTGTGTAGGTAACCTTTACGAAGATTAAGGAATTATTTGTTTTCCAAAGCTGAGAGAGAGAGAGAGAGAGAGAGAGAGAGAGAGAGAGAGAGAGAGAGAGAGAGAGAGAGAGAGAGAGAGAGAGAACCTTCTCTACTATGCACTTTTCAAGGAGCGCCCTTCAATTTTTTTCTACTAGTATTTTTTTGTAGCCATTTTCAGTCTCATGTAAGAAAAATAAACTTCATCCACAGTAGGAGAGACCAAACCTCATACACAAAATTCATAACTTTAATTAAGAATATATATATGTATGTTACCTATACTCTATGGTAATATAACAAACGGTTCCTTATCAAAATATTGCATTGTTAATGTGCTAGATGCAACAACAGAGGAAAGTCCACACACCAAGGACAAACACACTTATGCACACTCTGGGGCCTTGATAAACAAACACCCAATCAGAACATCACTCAAAGCCCTAAATAAACACCAATTAGAACCCTAAATGAAGCACAAATTGGAGCCCTAAAACAAAAGTAATTCTGAGGCTAATAGAAAATCATTTACAGCCCCAAAAAACATAATTTAGAGCACCAAACAGGCATCACTCAGAGCCTAATATAAGTTTCATTTAGAGCTCCAAGATAACATAATTTAGAGCCCTTGACAAGTAGCCAACACCCAAAACAAGAAGTCTTCAAGTGTTTACGGTGACACGCAAACTTATACTGTGAAAACCTTGAACAGTTGGTCATTATTGTTCGGCAGCATGTGGTGCAATCAGTTCCACAATATATCATCATATTCTTCTGTTGTTATGTCTATGTACAGATTTAATTTTTGTACTCGAGTGAAATTCCACGGCCTTGTACAAATCTGCTTTTATTCTGTCCAAAGAGAGACTGTTGTCCCTATCTTTTCCACATTGCTGAGGTATATAACTATACAATATATTTACAAACCTAGAAAACCAACCCCCATGAATAAAACAAGTAAGATTTTTTAAATATTTCAAATTCTTGTATGTTTGGATGTCAATTGGGTGTATGAATTTAATACATATTCAATATCAATGCCGACATTTGAGTATAAATTTCAAAATGAATTCCAAATCAACAAAGACTCTTCATTGGAGCTTGACCTTACCCATGAATTCTTATCATGGTTTTATTAGCACTCATTCTTTATGGTCTCCAAAGTTTGTGATCTGAACTTTGGTTTGTCCATTTCAAATTTACAACTTTGACACCAGTTTCCCCATGAGCTTCTCCAGCTTGAGTGCTTTGCCCATGTCACCGGAGATCTTGAGTTTGCCGGTCATGAAGGCGGTGGTGGGCTTGAGGGAGCCGGAAAACATCTTGGAGAAGTTGTTGCCATCCATGGTGAAGGTGGCGTCAGGGGTGGTTGGGGAGTCACCCTTCCCACAGGCACCACTACCATTCTTGAGGTCAATGTACCACTTGCCAGCCTCATCACCAGACACCTCAAAGGCAAACACTGACTTGGTCTTCTCCACCAGCTCAGGGGTCAGGAAAGTCTCAATCTGGGTGAACACCTGCAACACAAAATATATAGGTAAATGTTTTCACCAGTTTGTATCTTCCTGGAAATACAGGCAACTCTTGCTACACAATAATTTGTTATATAGTTTCTATGGTTTCATAATATTAAGAATACAATATCCTTTACTGCATCATGTTCAAATTTCATTTATATACTTTTTCATTCATTACTCCCATTAATATATTTATATAGTACAATGCATTTATTTGCTTGTTAAGTTAAATACCCCCATTGTATTTAGATCGGCCTCCAATCTGTTGCCATCATCCTCTTTAAGGGCCATGTTAAAGGAGATCAAGTCATGAGATTAAAGAGTATCAAAAAGAGCACACTGATATGTGTGATGAACACACATTAAGAGGCTGTGGTTGGAGAGAACATGATACGGGAGAAGTTAATCACACTCTAAATCTCCATTATAATCGAGTCAAACAATATATTTAGGAATGCTATAAATGTTATTATACATATAAAACACTTTTGAGAAGGTGTACCTGAGCCACCTGTCCTCCTGCCTTGGGCTCCACAACATTGCCGTCATAGAACTTGGGTTTAGCCCCGAGCTCCTGTGCTTGTTCAATGGCTGCTGCATCAAACTCATCCAGGAAGAAGTCAGGCATAAGTGGGCAACCTGAATAAAAAACATGGTATTTAAGCATCACAAATAAAGAGAACAATAATAGAAAAAAAATTAACCTGTCTTCAACACTTCCATTGCAAAAAAGTAATGAACAAACAACAGCCAGCCTGACCCAAGCACTCACTGGGGTCAACGGCGTACTGGTTAAGGTCAGTGACACCCTCGGCCTTGAGCACATCATCGTCCACGGCAAAGTGTCCCGTGTATGACTTGGCGTCCTTGGTGAGGATGGCGTAGGCAGCGTCAGCCATGATCTCTGGCTTCCTGCACTGCTTGTCCACCTCATCCCCGCCAAGCATCTCCATGGCAGCCGTGATGATTGCTGGGGGGAGGAACGAGTTGTGAGTGTGTGTGTGTGTTGACCTCATGATAATTTGATAAAAACCACAAGTACTGTACATTTAGTAAAGTATCTAAAGTTCAATTCATGCCCATAAAAAATGCACTTAAAATCTTATAGAACAGTACGAGAAGACGAGTTTATAAAAAATCTCATCTGCTAACAAAATCATATAAAAAAGAAAGACGAAATACACAATACCTAAGTAGAAAATTACCCGAAAACACTTACCGGTCCTTGGCCAGAGTGCGTTGCAAGCAATTCCTTCATCCCTGTACTCCTCGGCCATGCCCAGGATGCACATGGACATACCATACTTGGCCATGGTGTAGGCCACGTGGTCCCTGAACCAGCGAGGCTTCATGTTGAGGGGCGGCGAGATGTTGAGGATGTGTGCGTTGGGGCTTTTAAGCAGATGGGGAACACACAGCTTGGATCTGTTGGATGACGAGTCTGACGTAAATGTTGGCACAAAATACTGTGTCCGAGTGTATGTTATGAAGTTCTCTGGTGTTAAAATGAATATATGAATGCATTGACTCGGTTCATTTCATGCTAACTTTCTTTGGTGTCCATACTGTACTTATAATTACATGGAGATTATACACAATGCACAGAAACATATTCAGGTGTTCAAACTAAATGATGTGCCTTTAAGTTTAACAATAAAAGGAAATCCGCACAAACATACATTACATTAATTAAGAACCATTAGTGTGGCTTGAAGGGATGAAAAGTAAGCTTAATGTATGTCAAAGATCAAACACTGTCCACTCACACTAAGTAGGTGCCACGCAGGTTGATCTGGTGCATGAGGTCATACTTCTTCATGGTTGTCTGCAGCGTGCCAGTGAGGGAGATGGCACTGGCATTGTTGATGAGGATGTCAATGCCACCAAACTGCTTCACCGCATCGTTGACAGCCCCTTGCACTGAGAGCTCGTCCCTCACATCTACCACGCAGGGCAACGCTTGGCCCCCGGCTGCCTCAACTGTGGGGTGGAGGGAGAATTGACTTGTAGATATTGCTGTACCTAGCTGAGAACCCCTTACCCTCTGCCTGTCCCACAAGCTGCCTAACCTAACTTTCCATTGATGTTTCAGCTTCATACTCTAGCCATTCATCTATTTACTCTGATATAAAACCAATCCATTTCTTCACATTAGTATTTTGGTAATTTCTAGATTCTTACATCAGCTTGTTTACCCAGAATACAAAGGTTCCTTCTCCCTCCCTCCTAATGGCACACTCACTCTCTTTAGCAGCAGTGAAGATGGTCCCTGGTAGCTTGGGGTGTGGACTGGCTGTCTTGGCCGCCACCACAATGTTCGCTCCATCCTTGGCAGCCTTGAGTGCAATGGCCTTGCCAATGCCTCTGCTGGCCCCTGTGATGAAGAGGGTGCGGCCGGCGAGCTTCCTGTGCAGGGAGGTAGACATGAGTACTTGGTCACAGTAAAAACAGGTGAGGCAGTGCGATGGGAGAGTCACATTAAGGTGGTTATACGTGATGTAACGTTCAATTTGGAAATGTCACTAACTATTTCAGCTATTATAGGAGTACATGTAGAAGTTAGAAGAATGTACGTGGTAGTTAAGAGACTGTACATTCTAGTTAGTTAGTGAAACCAATCTTTACCCTCAACTGCCATTGCTATACTGAATACAAACTAAAACATTATCCCCAAAGCAGCAGCTGAGTCTTACTTCTGCATCATGACTTGCGAATGTTAACTTATGTGTCCTAAGAACCTGCATGGAGTCAAGTTGTGGCTGGCAAAGGTCATAGATAACAAATACTCTGTGATAACGATTTACAGAGATAACCCGTAGACGTTCACCCTTTTTCCAATCTTCTGTTAACTGATATGTGGTAATTAGATTGGAGACTGTACGTGGCAGTTTGGTTGGAGAATGTATGTAGTAGTTAGGAGAATGTATGTATCAGTTAACAGATTATATGTGGCAATTTGTAAACTATATATGCCATTTAGGATATTACATTTGTTATCAAATTCTAAGTGGCAGTACGGGGGAAATTAGGCTTATTAAAAAGAAATGGATATACGAGGGAAATTAACGTTCAAATCTTTCAAAACACACCACAATCTAGATTAATTTACAGAACCACACCCGTCCTTCGTTTATGTAATTCTTATATAGGTGTCCATGAGTATGACGGCGTAATACTGTAATAACACCCTAAATAATAATAAAAACCCATTCAATAGATATCAATATACATCCAGAATATCAATAGAGAACATAACATCTAAATTCACCTTCATAAAAAATAATTACAAACTCAGATTAATATAATATTCTAAATTCTCTGAAGATCGGAAATGCCAGGTATGGAACACCTCTTATTATACTTAGTAACAGGGATCTACATTACATTAACTTCCTCCTCGCGTTCACAAAGACATTATAAACCTTTTAAAAGTAATGGAAGTGATGCAATATAGCCAGGAGAGGAGGAAATTAAGAGAAAGTGTAATATTCTCACCCGGTGTTAATCATGGTGGGATGGTAGGAGGTAGAGCCTCAAACTTTTTAACGGGACTCCCTTATGTATTATTCAAGGTTTTTTTTTATGTGATGTCCTCCTCTTTTCTTTTCATCTATATTGTATCCTAAAATTTATGTAGGTTTAAACTTTTTTTTTTTTTTTAATGGAACTCTCATATATTATTCTAGGTGGTTTTTTTTGTAATGTCTTCCATTTTTCTTTTCATCTATGTTATAATTTAGAATTTATGTAAGGTGTTTTTCCTATTCAAGTACATTATTAGTTTTTTTTTTTTTTTGTAATGGTATTTTTTCTCATAAAGTTTTTCGATTTACATGTTTTTTATTTCTTATTTGGTGTCCTTATCTTTTCTTGTAATGCAATTTATAACCCAAAATTGATGTAGTTTCTATCATATCAAGGTGTAGCCACATATTTTGTAATGGCATACTCATTTATACACAATATTCTATCTATACTTCTTACTTTGTTACATCCAAGGAAACTCACGCACTCAATTATTTTAAATTATATTCCTATAAAGCTAATTCCTAACAATAAATACTATTTTTCTCATAAGTTTAATTAAATGTCCATCACCTTCCACCCTCATATCCGGCAATTAACATAAGAAGAAGAAGAAGAAGAAGAACCACAACAACAAACATCAGCTGGTGACAGATTTTTACGTATATTTAAACAATGGAAGTATTTCGTGTGATTGTATTGGCAGCAGCTATTGTAACATGTGCTGTGGCCTTTGAAAATAAGTATACTGAGGAGGCTAACACAGTAAATACGTTGAAAAAGGATCCAGCCCCCTTCAGGATGGGGAAACTCAACCTGCTGTGGGAAAAAGCTGCCAAGGTGTGTGTCTCTGTCTGTCTTGATAACTCTCAATACCTCCCTTTATTATAATTATTATTATTATATATATTTGTTATTATATATTCGTTTTATTTGAACTTTCTTTTGCTCTCCCTACTTCTGTAACTCTGTCTTTGTAACTCAATACCTTCCTCCTACTGTCACTGCAGGTGGTTGCTCACGTGGTGGTGGTGTGTATAAGTTTAAGTATAAATATAATATAAGGAACAATTTGAAGGGATGAAAACTGACACTTGATCTGCCTGCAAGAATGACTAATGAATCTATGTAATCTTTATACAGCGTTTGGCAGAGCCCAAGCTGAAGCGGTTGCTGTCAGAGCTGAAGGTTCAAGACAAAGAGGAACTCACTCTTAAGAAACTCAAGGCTGATGGCTTAGACAAGGAAGGACTCAAGGAGGCTGATATAAGGAAAAAGTTAAAAAGTGAGTATGTGTAGCTATTGTGAAATGTGAATCTTGCCTTAGATAGGGTGACATTTGGCTAGAAAATCTTAACCAGGCAAGTCAACTCAATGTAACTAAACTTAGAAGTGTTCCCATTATTACATTTCATGGCATAAGGTTGTTCTCTTTACCTCAGACATAATGGAGAAATTTGGACTCAACACTGATCTGCGAGAGGACAACCGTGCGGGGGCCGGCAAGGATGACTACTTGAATGAAGTGCATGAGCAGAACATCCTTAAGGCCATCTTCAAGGATAAGAAACTCAACAAGCTGTGGACCAAAGCTGAGGCATCAGGATTCACAGGTGATGACATGAACCTTGAAGTGAAAATATATTAACCGAGAACATTGATGACTGTTCTAGGTAAAGTGGGGAAGATCGGAAGAGGAGCTTGCGTAAAAGGAGAGAACTGACATATGGTGGTAACTGTTAGTAGTATTGCTTTGAAAGTGAGTGGGAGTTGCATCAAGTTGGAGTGTAAACCTAGATAACAGGTAGAGTATCAGGAGAAAATACAATGTTAGAAAATAGATGAATTCGCAAAAACAAATAGGTGATATATTTCCTCATCTCCTCTTTAGAGATGGAGCTGAAGGCCTTGAAGGAAGAGTTCCAGCACCACCAGGATAAAGTGGACGAGTATTATGCATTAGTACAGGAAGCATCACGCCAACACGAAGATGATCAGAGTGAGTGTCATGCCCACCCTGGCTATCTATATGACTGTCTCCCTCCTCTCATTATTAATATTCTAATTAATAGCACACATATACCACTCAGTCACTTGTATAGAATATTAATGTATTTATCTTATATTTTTTTCAGATTATCTTGCTAATGAGATCAAGAAGTTTGACCTGCTGCAAGAGCTGGAGGCATCGGAAAAGTCTCAAGCGCACCCCACCAACACCATCAAGTAATAATAATATATAATAAGTAAATAATAAGTAATAATACCAAAAAAAATATATGATGAGGCTAATGAACTCTGTCAAGCTGCCATACTATTCAATGTTGTCCTATGTGGAATAGCTATTGGTCTATGCATAAAGATTGTTGGTTTGGTGGAATCACATAGGAATTGTACCTCCTCATGTAGTCCTCTTGTAAAACAGAATACTGAGGCATCAGTTTATTACCATGATGAAAATATATATGAAAAGAAGAGAGTTACATTCACTGGCAGTATATATATTTAAGAAAGTTATGCTAGGTATGTGGGAGTATTCATTAATCTTTCTGGTAAATGTTGCAAATGCTTAGATGAATTATGATTTTATTCTTGCCACTGATAAATGTATATCGTGCAGGGAAAAACACCGTGAGTTGAAGAGCAACATGGATCGCCTACAAAAAGTGACAGTCAGTGGACCAGACGGCAAGGAATTCATTGAACCCAAAGTGAGCAATCTGTGGAAGCTGGCCATCCGGGGAGACTTCACAAGACAGGAACTGGAATCTCTGCATGTTAGTATTGGCCATCTATTATTATTTACACACAAGCTACTGCCCAGGGATAGGACAAACCTTGGAAATAAAATGTGCGTGTGTGACAAGATGATATCATTACTATTACTTTTAAACTTTACATACTGAATTACAGCGGCCTTGTCATCTATCTGGAATCTTTTTGTAGGCAAGTATAGTGTATTATCTTATTGTTCGTGGCTGCTTTTCAGACTGAGCTGAAGCACTACGAGCACCGCCTACTGAAGGTGAGGCACATGACCGACCAGATGGATCTACTGCAGGAGAGGGCTGGAGATGACATAGAGAAGATGGAGACAAGTGAGGGCCAGCGCATCATGCAGGAGAGACTTACTCGGCACCAACGGAAAATTGAAAGGCTACATGAAGACCTGGAAATGAGGATTGTGCAAAGACACCTGGAGCTCTGATCCTCCTCACTTAGGATCAGAGCTGCATGGAGTAAGGAGAAGCTTTGACTTTATTTGTTTGTTTGATTGTTTCTGTTTGGCTGGTTGTTTTAAGAAGGCAGTGACGTTCAACAAACTTTCTGTCAAGGATGTAGAAACTATAAGAGTTAATAGTGCAATTTAATGAGCTGCCATTATGTAACCTAAGGTAGACTTTCAAACAGAACAAAATTTGGTCAAAACTGATCCACATGCATCACCGGTAATGTTTGTCTCAGCCACTATATTTAACATTTTATTTACGTTAGATAAATTCCAAATGAGTGTTCAGTAATTTATTTGATAGCAAATCTTATCTTTTTTTTGGTTAACATATTAACCATTAATTTTATTGTAAAATTTACAGCAATGAGTTACGAAAGAAGTTATGAATGGTGATTGTCACTACACTCTGAATTGTGTAAGTATGTGGATTGAGTATATTTAGTGCATAAGTGTATTGTAATTGAAAAACATCTGTAATTGGAGATCTGATAAAACAAGTGCACAAAGGTGTGGTATATAGTAGGGCGTTGCAGATGTATAAGCAAGATGTATTATTTCGTTTTTTATGTTATGTAAGTGAACAGCTTATAGCTGTTAGCATGTGTTGTGATGGTCATCTTCATTTTACATTTTATAGTTTGTGAACTAATGATGGGATGAATGGGCCATGTATTTCATAGTAAGTTAATTCATTCTGATATAATTATAATGTATCTGAATATGATTTGTTGTTATTATCTATATATATTGTGAACAATTTATATATTGGGCAGGAGTTACTTCCCCCTGGAAGCTTTATATTGGCATTATCAGGATTGAACTGAAGCAAGGCTGTGTTGATGCCCTTGTAACCATCTGAGACCTTATGTTAAGGTTACACTAATAATACATGGCTCACTTAGGCAGCCATCATCCATTGTGGTATTATATTCTGAATAAAATTTATTAAGAATTGTTAAACTCTTGTTTGTAATTGATCATTTATGTTCATTATGGTAATAAATGAAAATCTGTCCCAAGCTAATTATGTTGCATTGTTCATGCTGGGTTTGTTGCCTTCTATATATATGTTTTCATTTCAGGTTACACAATAACAAGGTAATTTTTTTTGAAGGTATAGGCCTAATACAGTATTCGGCGCCAAGGCACTAAAATATATAACAACACATCACACACACACACACACACACACATCTAATTTACATATATACAAACACTTATACCTCTCATAAATCATACCAATTTACCATAAAAAAAAAGATAATACAGATATAGACTAAACATGCAATTCGGCTCAGACATACATTTAATCCCCTACACATCTTATCCATTATTCCCTCGCACTTTACACCCAATAAATAAAACATACCATAAAACACACCACACGATCCCCCTAAACCATTAAAAATAAAAATAAAACCGAAGGAAGGAAGGAAAAAGAACCAGCCACATGCGCAGAAGAAGAAGAGCAGCCACGAGTAACCTAAGAGAGAGGACAAACTCGCTATCATTATATTACATTATATCGTCATTATACTACCATGTCCTCTGACGCTAAGGCTAAAAAGATAGAGGAGCTACGCGTGGTGGACCTTAGAGTGGAGTTGGAGAAACGTGGGCTGGATAAGACTGGAATTAAAGCCGTTTTAATAGACCGTCTGAGGAAGGTAAGGAAAAGGAAGCAACAAAATGGAGGTGGTGGTGGTGGTGGCCATGACGTGGAATTTTTCTCATTAAAGCGTCTGTTTATTCATTAATTATTATAGTTAGAGATGTTTTCAAGTTATATTTAAAGCAAGTGAGGTGATTGGTTCTGTATTATATTTAGATTCATAAGGTTAGGTTGATTAATGAACCAGGAAGTGAATTTGTTAATGAAGTACGTATTAATATCTAGTAGAGGGGGAGGGAGGGAGGATCCACATGTGGGTGAAAGCATACTATTAATAAAGAGTATAATGGTCATACTATTAGCTTAGATTAATGATGGTATTAATATTGTAGTTATCCCTTATTGTTTTGATGGCTGAATGTTTAAAAGGTTTGTAGCTGATGGGGTTGCTAAGGGAGGTTGATCAGTGCATAGTTACGTCTGTCTAGCCATGAAGGAGAACTGTTAAATGAGTGATCTTCATATAGTTGACGCTGTCGTATTTCTTTTCAGTCAAATGATTAAGAATTAAGACAAATCATTGGTGTTGTAGGGGGTAGGTATTTAGGTTTACAGTCCATACACCCCCGTGACGATGCGCCCCAAGTCCATTCGCCTCAGAAGGTGGGGCGAATCTACTAACCTAACCTAACCTAACCTATAGTATATAGTATTTGTATGAGAGTTGGGACGCAACGACTTGGTTGTGGGGCGCATTGGGGCGCCCCGCGAGTGGATGTGCCCCAACTTACGGGGCGAATGGACTTGGGGCGCATCGTCACGGGGGCGGATGGACCTGCTACCGGTATTTAGGGTCAGGTTAGGTTGAGTTCTTTTGATATTTTGTAAAGACCAAACTTTTCCTAGTATGTATTAATGAGTTTTTCCATTATTCTGCTTGGTTTTCCTCCTGTAAATAAGGATACACTTGGTTAGGTTAGTGGTAGTAATGAGATTTATAGCGGGAGTTTTTCTTTATTTCCTGAATGTAATATATTGAAACATAACCTAAATTAACTACTTAAACTTGAACGGATACATAAATTCAAATGTACCAAAGTAGCCCTAATTGAACTGAATCTGGTTATTAATAGTTTGTGTATTTTCCTTCAGGCCGTGGAAGATGACGGACAGAATCCTGATGAATTTGAGCTTGAGACCAGTTTTGTAGGCGTGGCCAACCCCAAGCAGAGCCGCAGTGAGTACAGTTTAGGTTAAGGAAAATACTGAAACTTTTGACACATTGTTTTAAAAAGGAGTAATGAAAAAAAAGTAAAAAATTTGGTGAGGTACAACATATTTTGCCAATTTAGTGCGTAATTATTAGTTGTACGGTAAAAAGGCATATGAACAATTTTATGCACCTTGATGAGTTCTATCTGATGCTGTCATCGAATTTAAAAATAATTCCCATGGTTTTCCAAGAAAATAAGAAAATATATGATCGTATGATTAAAGCACGAATGTGGCATTTTCTCGATTAATTACTGTCCAATGTCATTTTTCTATAGCTTAGTAGAACGGCTAGTCTTCCTTTACTATTATATACATTTTTTACGTAAACCTCACTTTTATTTTTAGTTATTTAGAAAAAACATGTTTTTTGGCCAAAATTTTGCCAAAAATGTATGAATTTAAAAATTTTAGATTCCCATGAAAATTAGTGCATAGGAGTTCATGAACATGCTGAATACGAATCTGGTGTCATATTTTGGATTACTGTAGAATAGAGTATTTTTTTATTCATGGTTATACATTAAAATCAATATAATTAAACCTTATTTTAAATTAGTGGCTGATTTTAATTTCATACTCCCACTAAATCCTGCCACCCAATGTCACGGAGTAGGATAATTTCATATCCCGAGGTAAAAAAAAAAAAGACTAATCTAAGATTTTAATAGGGTAAGTTTATTGTCTCCTAATTCAAACTTTATCATAGAGGAAATTGCATTGCAAATTATAAGATCTAGAACATTTATTCAGTTCTTTTTAACGTATCTTTGACTGAAATGGATTTCTATTGATGTAAAATGGTAATGAGGTGCCACAATAACAGTGTCTTTGGGTTAACTGATGGGCTGAGTAGGTGAGTTGAACGGCAAATCCACTTCAGAATCTGTGGACCGTGAAGCGGAGGAGGTGACAAACCACGTGAACGGGGACTCGGGCAACAACAAGGAAGAGGACGAGGAGGAGGAGGAGGAAGAGGAAGAACAAGAGCAAGAGGAGGCACAGGAGCAGGACTACGAGGCAGATGAACCAAATGCCAAGACTGAGAACCCAGAGTGGGATGGCACCATGGAGGAAGCCAAGAGTGATGGAGGAAAGGGAAAGGAGGAAGAGCCAGACTTTGTGAAGGAAGGATCTGAAGGTGAGTCTGGCTTCCATATATTTGGTGTTCTCAGAAGGGTGGTAAAAAATAATTAATACAGTATCTTTAAAAAAAAATTAGGTATTTCTTTTAACTATTAAAAACTTATTTAACCAAGAGGTAGAGTGAAGGAGAGAGAGAGAGTCAAGGTGTGCAAGGGTAAAGTTTAGGAAAGGAAAAACCAAACATTCTAGTTAATAAAATGTCCAGATAATTGAAGAATGGTGTTGTTAAGATACATTATTCAGGATGTAATAGAAAGGTTAATCTTTTGGTGTGGTGTAAAATAATAATAATAATAATAGACAGTTTATTAGAAAAAGCAGCCAAAAGCTGAAAATATACATTTTAAAATTGCTTAATTCTAAATGTGAGGAGTATTCAGACAAATTGTTAGCATAGTGATAGTTGGTGGTATGTCGTGGGTCAGGTCAGGTCCGCTTCACGACCATATCCTACCCCGGTGGTGTCTGGTGACGGTGTTGTAGCACCATCGGGGCCGGGGGATGGAATCGAGCCTGGGTAGCTGGCATCGCCTTCAGGTGTGCATGGCTTGTTGCGGTGACTGATCCTTAATGGCAGTAAGGTAACTATAGTGAGGAATGAAAGATTTTGGTGTTGAGTTACTTGGCTTGAGTGATGTATACGAAAGGGTTTAATGACTTTGTATTGACTTTATTCATGTTGCAAGAGACAAAAATGCTAGGTTACCATAATGA
This sequence comes from Metacarcinus magister, assembly GCA_029783475.1. Lineage (NCBI taxonomy): Eukaryota > Metazoa > Arthropoda > Malacostraca > Decapoda > Cancridae > Metacarcinus > Metacarcinus magister. The sequence continues at coordinate 12,864,581 of JAPQNM010000042.1, forward strand.
CTTTGAATTCATTAGAGGTGGAATAACCTTGTGTGTGTATTGTAACACATTCATGAGTTGGCAGCACAATTGAACAAGTCATCCCAGCTATCATTAGGCAGATGTTTAATGGATATAAACAAAGATATTTTCATTAAGTGTTGAATGGTACGGTTTGAGGTTTTCTGCCGTGACTGGAGTATGAATTAGGTGATTAGGTGCAAAAGAGTTTAAAAAGGAAGAACAAACAGTAACAGCCATACTGGAACTAATGAGACGATTAGGTTTTTAATGAGTAAAGCCACAGGTAATGACAGTTAGGAGTGCAGGCTTTCCTATACGTTAAGGTTTTGTTACATTAATCCTTCTTTGGTGCCGCTCAGGACCAGTAGAGGTGAGCGAGGAGGAAGCTGGATGTGGAGACGAGGAGGATGCACGCAACATGGAGGATGACTCGATCAACCTCATGCTGGAGGATGAGGAGAAGATGCTCGAGGATGAGCTGACATTCAATGAACCTGAACGTCATGAGCAGGTGAGGCAACGCTGACACTTCACCAACTTGGGATCACTTCATGGGAGGGTTTTGTGTCGTAACTAATTTATATATCCTTGAATAATTCTATGTGGAGGTGAAAGTCATTGAAACGGATTGAAAAGGGAGTGGGTTTCATTATCCGTGTATTGTTTGATGCTCATTTTAATTTTAGAAACTTGCCCTGAATGTATTGCACAAGAATGATTGAGTTTAGCAGACAGTGTTAAAGCCATGTATACATCACTCACTTGTGTCCTCTCTTGTTTCAGGATTCCTCGGCTAAACGTGGTAAAGGTAAGACTTAACAGTGTTTGTAGTCTGTATATTTTTTTTTATTTTGTTTGATATTAGGTAGGGGCAGTCAAATTTGGGCACAAACTGAAGGCTCATGCATTTGAGTGATTTTACAAGAATGGAGAGCAAGCCACCAGGTCTGTGCCACAGCTGATGTAAGGAAACCCAAGGTATGTCCAAGAGTAACCCCAGTGGTGACATCAAGGACTTTATCTCAAAGGACATAGCAGCAAGGACACAGTGTTTTGCTTCAAGTGCTTCATTTTCCACTCACCACAAATGGACTGAATCTCTCCTAGATATGCTACACTTCACTGTTCAAGAGAGATGCTCCATTTTCTCCATGAGAAGACAGAAGACACAGTGTGTTTCATGTGTGAGTCTGATGTTTGTTGCCCATAGGTAGGATTTGTGCTAAATATTAAGCCTGATATTGGCAAACAAAATGCATCATGTTTTCCCTTTATATGCAAAGAGACCTCCGCCTCCATTTGGAATGAGTACCTTAAATCCCTAGCGTTATTCTCTAGGACACTTGAGTATATTTTGCCCAGACTATGAAGAATGAGAGGGGGTGAGGGGGACCCAGGCACCAAGAAGAGTGGGTCATCCTCCAGCAGCAGCCGCAGGTGTGGGGTGGTTTTGGGAGCACTGGCTCAAGGCACCAGCGTAGCTGTCTGGAAATTGCACCTTAGTCATCTTTACAAGACATCTTGTAGCTTCTCAGTAGTACCTTTTCAGCATGCAGTCATGTCTGTATGTTGCACAAGATGTGAATGAATGTATAGCCAGCAGCAGCGCCGGTGATGGGAGCAGCAGTAGCAGCAGGCGGCTTCTCCTCCTCTCCTCCTCCTCCTCCTCGCCCAGCAGTGCAGTGTGTGCAGCCGAATTTAAGCCAGTCCCCCTACCCTGTGGTCCCCCCACTCACCCTTTCACAAGGATGCCAACACAGCTCGAGGGTGGCGGAAGCAGCAGCGGCAGGGGCATCGCAGGGACGCCTCTGCCTCTGCTCCGTCCAACTCGAACACTCACGACGTGACTCACTTCTGGTGCCGGACTGAGCGCCGCCCGCCAGAGGGGAGCCACGAGGTGTCCTGACGAGTGATTGACTGGCCCACAGAACGCACACACGCCAAGGAGGGCAGCCCCAGCACGCACGCCAACGCAGACTCCACGTCGGGGAAGAAGGACAAGGACCTGCTGGACAACGTATCACAGGATAAGAAAGAGTGCGATAAGCCCAAGAGGTTGGTTCCTCACACTGGGTTTGTATCATCATCATAAGCAGCAGTCAGGCCTGCTACTGAAACATGGGGCATGACCTCCCTTGCTGTATACATCTGGTAGAGCAGTCGTTATATACATACTCTAGTCTCTTGTCTAACAGACTGGCCTCATCTCGAAACAGTTGGATGTGGAAGCAGGGTCTCCACATGCCAGTCTGGCTTATTTTTATCCTGTGAATTTTTTATTTGTACTTCCTTCTTCTTGTGTATTTTTGTTAGTTGAAATGAAGGGAATATTTGGTTTAACCAAACACAGGCTTAAATTTATGGTCAGTGGTGTAGTAAGGGAACGGACAGCTTAGTGGATGTGGTGTTTGGGAGTGGTGGTGTGTGTTGGGTGTTGTGGTGTGCTGTGGTGTGTGGGAAGGGAAGGCAATGGAGGGAAGGAAGAAAGGAAAGTGTGTTTGGGAGTGTGGAAGGATTGAGATTCTGTCTTGAGTTTTCTGTCGTCATGAGCGACTACTTCACTACCCAACCCTGGCCACGGAACACAAATAACATTAACACAACATTGGAATTTTTCCCGTTAAGTGGCATCCCACCTGGTAAGTTGTGAAGAGATCCTGGCTTGGAATATTTTATGCACAACCAATTTCTCAACACGGAAAGCAGAAAATAAAAAAAAGTTGATCGGGCCCGATGTTGCCTCTTAATCCAACAAGTTTATTCGAAACTTGTCAAGGATATTTGGTGCGTAATTTTCCTCCAGCCCATGATAATTATATGCATGCTCATGACAGTAGAGTGGAAGCTGTTCCTTAAGTGATAGGTGTCTATCAGTTTATTAGTAGTAATCAAAGGCTCGTAATTCATAACAGAAAGGCTCACACAGATGAATAGTGAAATATACCTTCATGATGAAAGGTGAACACATGCTTACAGCTCTGTTTGTTTGGTTCACAGCTCTGGCGATGAGAAAGGGAAGGACGACAAGACCAAGGATGACAGAGGTAAGGTTTTCCATCACTTTGCATGGGAAGGAGATGTACAGGTGTTCATTACTGAACCCTGTGGCTTTTGTGGGCTTAGCTTAACCTAGACTTATAGGAGAATAAGATGTAAAAAACTAGGACCTGAAGATCAAATAATGCACGTGGGTTGAGATAAGTTTTTAAATGATTATGGTGGCCATGGATGTTTATAAGAGATGTATTTAAGAGGTCAGGATTTATTAGCCAAGAAGAAATAGATGTGCTGCAAATCAATTTCAAATTGGTTACTGAAGTGAGAACATTTGAGTGGAAAACAATGGTCTGGAATGGATGGAAGATTGTACAGACCAGATCAGGGATGCTAAAGTGGATTTATAGTGGGGGAAGAGAGTGAGATTGTAGAATGGAAAAGCAGCTGAAGTGGATAGTATTTAGGCCGATATGTTAAAAATATAGAGGAGAGATATTGAATGGATGCACAAGGTATGTGGGTTAGCACAGGAAGAGAGAAGGGTTCCAGAGACTGGATAAAGGCTGTCATTATCCTATGTGGAAAGGTGGTAGCATCCACATTGAGAAAATGCTTGACTTCCAGTGAAGGACGGAGAAGGGAGACGAGAGGATTAGTTGAGGGAATGAAAGGACAAGTAAATAGTAACTTCTATAATAGTCATCCCCTGGAGGAGTTCTTAGGAACAGGTGTTGGTATAAAGATAATGATTGAAAAAATGTTCAGATCCAAAACCTTGTGAAAGGTTGGGAGAAAGACTAAGCAAGGGAGGGAGAGATGATGATAAAGCAACGTGAAGCATCCTGAAGAATGAAAAACGTGTGGGATAGACCGAGTTGGAGCAATGTGGAATGTAGAAGTGATACGGTATGAGGAAATGTTAGCATATATTTGTGTGTGTATACATACGTGTATGTATTGTAAAAATGCTTTAATGTATAAGTGAAAATAGATTTTTAGAAATTGTATCAACTGGAAGGATTGTAAAACTCAGCAATGGGATTGAAAGGTGAGTTTATTCATCAAGATGACATTTTTATTGTTATGCATCCTTACCGCCTTTGAATTGTCACTTAATTTTGTATTCCATTGAATAGAATTCCCTCATTTTGCTTCTTCAGTGATGACAGACCATAAGTTTGGAAAATGTATACTTATGAGAAAGAAGACTGTGGGATGGATTTAAAGTTTATATCTGTCTTACCTGTGTTGTAAAACTATTTGAATTTATGGGAACAAAGGGCTGGGAACCCCTCCCTAAGAACATGCAAGTCCTCAAAGAAATATGAATGGTGAGATGAGAGAAAGCAAGAGGAATTCTATTCTATTCTTGTGATTTCTTTGTCTGCTTCTTTAAGCTATGAAGTGTAGCATTTTATATTTTCTGCACCGTTGAAAAATAGATTTGATGAAGAATAGACTGAGTAACCATATACATCTTCGTGGATTGGAAATATGCTTATGCAAATGCTGATAGAACCATTTCCCTGAACGCATCCTGGTTATTGAGTAATGTTTATCGTAAAATGGCATTCCTGATTCTACCAGTGACTGTCGGTTGTAAAAGATGAGGAAATGTGGAAAGAAGGGAATACTAGGAAGTTTACAGGATGGTGGAAAGAATTGGCAGGGAGTGAGGAGAGGAGGAGGATAATCCTAAGCTGTTAGTGGTATGTGAGTGATGGTTGTGGTGACGGTGATGGTTGATGTGGCAGAAGCTGAAGCCACACCGCTGCCTTTTGTTTCAATTCTTTGGTGCATTGCCCTTTTCTTGTCCCCTTCCCAACGCCATCTTAATCCCTTTGCCCTGCTGTTGGTAGTGGCATGGGCAGTGGTGGTAGTGGAAACGTGTTGGCAGCAATGGTGGTGATAGTGTCACAGGGAGTGAATAAACTGCTGTGGGCATGTGGTGCTTGTTTGCCTCGTCATGATTATTGATTCTTAAACAGCACCTGGAAAGCTTAGATCTTCATCATTGCTTGTCTGGTTGGCTGAGAATTGATCTACATGTGTGGATACTAGAGGGCCAGAAGCAGGGACAATATCTCTTCGTTCTCCATCCATCTCTTCTCTCGCTAGACTGATTAGAGATGTCAGATGTCATTTATAGTGTAGGAGTTTAAGGTGCCAGCCAGTCAATAAGTTGTCACCAAATTTTGTGGAGTGTAATTTGAAATCTGATCACAGGAAGGTGTCTTGCACACTGGTGCTTGAACATTGCTGTGGCTTACACTTACCAGGTTTGTCACTGATGCTGGAAATGTATATTGGAAACCTAAGGAAGACCAGTTGAGGTTAGAACTGGATAATTTTAGGTCCTAGTATTATATTTTTAGTTAAATTTTTCTAACATTTAGTTTATAGCAATTTATTTATATGCAGATCCTTACAGCACTAGTAAAAGGTGCAAGAGACAAGGTAGAGTAAGTAATAGTAACCACCACCTCTGTGCAGACCACAAGACCAAGGGAAGTAGTAGCAGTACCAGCAGCAGCAGCAGCAGCAGTGGCAGGAACTTGTGGGTCAGTGGCTTGGCCTCCTCCACCAGGGCTCAGGATCTCAAGTCTGTGTTCTCCAAGTATGGCAAGGTGAGGTGGACTCAAGGTCATTGTAAAAGATATCAAATGCATTTAGTAATGAATCATGGGATCGGTCATCTGCTACCTTCCTTGACGTCAAAATAAGAGTTGTTGAATGTGATGTGATGTTATGTGTTGTGTGCAGGTGACGAGTGCCAAGATAGTGACCAACGCCAAGACTCCAGGCGCCAAGTGTTATGGTTTTGTCACTATGATGAGCAGTGAAGATGCCACCAAATGCATCTCACAACTCAACCACACTGAATTGCACGGCCGCATGATTCAGGTGGAAAAGGTGAGTCTCCTCGTCAATACCTGTGGTTCACCTGCAGGTAATGTTAAATGATTGTGTTCAAGGTTTGGTAATGTAACTGGCAAGTCTGGGGTTTTAATCCTCAGCCTGTGGAAAACACTTTGATTGTGTCTTTAATGAGTAGTGTGTTAACAGAGCACAGAATATAAAAAAATAACATACACAAGTAAGTCAGATTTATAACCTATCATTATGGCAGGTGTGTAATTGCTATGAAAAAGTCAATGGTACACATCACATCACTGTCATGGTGTGGTGTAGGTCATACCATCCCACCTTTTGAGGGAGGGAACTCCTGGATAAGATGGGGCGTTAGAAACTGGAAGACAAAATTGATTGTTACTTGCAGGCGAAGGGAGAACCCGGAGGCCCTAGTAGAAACAAAGCCTCGTCCACCCGCAAACCATCCGACTCCAAGAAGGACTTGAGTAGCGACAAGAAGAAGGAAGGCGAGAAGAGTGACGGAGACAAGAAGGACACGAGCTCAGACAAGAAGGAAGGCCAGGACGACAAGACCGGGAAGGAGGGCGAGAAGAAGGACGAGAATCGGTCACACTCGCGAGACGCCAACAGCAAGGAGCAGGACCGCAGAATGGCCAGGAACAGCCGGTCATTCGAGAGACGGCCGGAGCACCGCAACGACTCATTCAAAATGGGTCACCAGCGCTCAGGGAGACATGAGGTGCTTAGCTTTAAACAGGTAAAACTTGGAGCAATTACCACATTTTGGTAATTGCCATACTTAATGCTGCTAAAACGTACCTCAATGCTGTGGCCTCATGTGTGATGCAAGGATCTGAAGTGCCTGTTGTCTGGCAGATCATGGAGGAGCGGGAGAGGCAGAGGATGCGTGCCAGGGAGAGGATCATGCGCGAGGAGGAACGCAGACGACGGGAGGATGAGGTCAGACAACGCAACATTGAGAGGCGGCAGCGGGAAGAAGCAGAAAGACTACAGAGGTAGTGTGTGTGTGCGTGTTTTTGTGTGTGTGTGAGTGAGTGTGTATGAAGGACTTGATCCATTCCCAGTCATGAAACAATGGAACTATGATGATGTGTAATGGAAGACAGATTGTGAAGTAATCTGTGCAAGTGAGGAAACTTACTCTGGAAGACGAAGAAGATTATAAAAATTGAAATATTCTATGGGAAGGTTACAACTGCAAGAGGCATATTCTAGTCATGTATGGTAGTGGTGTGGTGTCCCGCTAGTGTGCCACAGTATTCTGAAGTCATCACAGAGACACCAGCGCTGCACGTGACATCCTTTCCGTCATCGTACCAGTATTAATTTGACTTCATTAGTGAGATCCTGATGATTCTTTTCCAAGTAACTACCTTCACTAGTGAGGTGGCATCAGTGCTTAGACTTTTAGGGTGCATGTCTGATTTGAATTCTTTATAGAGTTGTTAAATATTCTTCAACATGTTTCAGGGAGAGAGAGAAATTACGAATGGAAAGAGAAAAGATAGAGAGACAGAAACATGAACTTCTCCGCCTTGAGAGAGAACACCAGAGAATGGAGAGAGAAAAGCTGGAGAGGGAAAGGGAAGAATTACGTCGCCAACAGATGAGGTTTGTCCCAACTCTTACTTACAATGTGTGTTGATACTGTTGTTGGTCTGCTGGAGGGAGGAAGTGGAACACGGTAGAGAGGAACATTAGGGGGCAGAGACAGATTATTTATAAGGCTTTTTAAGATACAATACATGTTTAGGTGTATTGGATAGACTAATACATGAAAGGTGGCAGAGAGAACTGAAACATTAGAGTCTTTGTTTCTGGAGAAGTGGTTTTGTGAATGAATGAATGTTGAAGTGAGTGTAGAGAGGAAACAACAGGAAGCTTATCTAGGCATTAACTTGTTCTTTCCCTGGGAGTGTGTTTCTAGAGGCAAAAGGACACCTGATGAATGGACGTAATAGATACATACTAGATAAGTCATTTCGATAGTTCTCAAGGCTTCAAGAACTAAGGTTTGGGATGAAAGTGTCACTCGGGTTTTCTGGTAAAGAATTCTCGTTCTTAATTTGAGGAATGAGCAGTGGTAGTTTGGTCTTTTTATTTATTTGTTTATTTATTTGGCGTTTTTAAGGGAATGAGGTTAATTGTTGCTTTGTGTATTAAGTGCAAGTGAGGACAGCAGGGAGATCATATACGTTAGGCTGTGGTGGGTGAAAGGAGGAGGGGCAGAGTGGCTTTAGGACAATCAAAGCAGATTAAGTTATGGGAAAGGATGTAAGAAATAGAGGCATTTTTAAAACTCGTCATATAACCAAAGCTGGATAATTTAAGCAGGACCTTACCATTGTGTTTGCAAGCAGTGTATCTTATCTACTTTCATTGTACTTTATACTTTGGATATGATTTGCTGATAAGTCTTTATTTTTTAATGAATTTAAAAGTTGATCTCTGTTATGTGTTTTGCTATAATATTTGTGTCGTGTGGAAAGTGAAATCCAGCAGCTACATTGGAGGTGTTGGTACAATTCTGTGCTGTATAATTATTAATTACCATCCGTAGTAACCAAATTAGGTATGAGGAGACCCGGAGGACCATAAAGCGACCAGCAGAAGACAGAGACAGACGGGAGTTCTTTGAAGACCGCAAACGGCCAGCGCCAGACAGCCGCTCTCGCTTTGAGTCCAGCTCAGCACCTCAGCGCAGGTGTGTATGAAAGAGAGATTTGTACATTTTTTAGAATGTTTGTGAGTACTTTTTGTTATGTGCCATCCCACTTGTTGGGGAAAAGATCACTTGTCAGAATATTGAACCATAAGATACATTTATGTCTCAAAATTACTGCTCTTGTATTTAGGTATTGTACAATTCAGAACACATTTGGTAATAGATAATACTACAGTAACATAATTTTGCACGAGCCAGCAATGTTGAGTAATTGTAACATTCATAAAAAGCACTGGAAAGAGCAACATTACAGTGACACAGTTGGCTTGAGAACACATTTGGTAACACAAATGATAACTTAATACGGCAATATAAACATCTGGCATTCCATTCCAATAGGAACTATGACCGTAATGAGCCAGCAAGATTTGACCACAACCATGGCAACTACGGGTCACACGGCAGCCACAGTGGTGGTGGTGGTGGTGGTGGTGGTGGTGGGGGTGGTGGTGGTGGTGCCGCCGGCGGTGGCGGCGGCGGCAGGGATGATGCCCGCGGCCCTGGTGGTGTTGGGGGAGGCAGCCGCTATGAGGACAGACGAGAAATTAGGGAGAGAGATGACAGACGACCGGTGGAGAGGTCTGGCCCAAGGGATGACCGTGATCACCGAGGACCCATGTCATCACAGGGGTCAAGGGACAGGCCAAGGGACAGGTGAGGCTGGGCAAGGATGGTGGTGTGGTGCCAGTAAGGGTTACTTTAGTAGTAGTGGTAGCAGGAGTGGTTGGTGCAGGTCTTCCAACACTCAGTCTGTACATTTTCAAGTATTATTATGATTTGTAATTTGTTTAGCAGTGGGTGTTGATTTATTTTCTTGCATTACATTTTGCTTCTTGTTTTCTCACATTCTTGAGGATGGTTCGCTTATTACTGTATAGATATACAGTATACAGTGGAACCATCATTTAATGTGATCTATTTCAATTAGAGCGATACCCACACGTAATACATTGTGATAAAGTAAAACTCCTACTTTGAGAGTCAAAACCAGGGTACTATACACACAAATACACGTTATAAATGTTGTGCTTCCATCTGATAGCATAAGGATGTCCATTACCCTTCCGCAGCCCATGACTCCACAGTCCCTCACCCCCAGTTTTTGTGCAGACATTCTAATATATACTTCTCTCTTACAATTGCTTTTCCCTCTTTCTTATACAAACCTGCAGGTACTGGTTTTGTTATGGAGTCTTGTTTTTTCTTGGCCGGGACCATAATTTAGTGTGTCTGTAATAGGATGATAATGCATTATTGTCCTGTAGGTGAGAAGCCACTGCAATTTGGGGCAAGATGCTGTGTCTCATTTCTTTCTCAAGAGATTTCACTTTTTAAGATTTCTTCTTGGATTATCATCTCATGTGTATAGGAATGACTTAGTGCAATTGAATGTACCACAATGACTGAATGACACTGAAAATGCCCGTATTCTCAGCGTTAAAAGAGACAAATCTCAAAAGTGAATTGAGTAATTGCAACAGACTGTAGCGTGTACTGGGGATGGTGAAGGTGTTCTCCAGCAGCTTGCTTTAGTGGAGTTGCTGTAATACATGGATGGCTTTTTCAGTAACTACAATTCCATCAGGTTGTCTGTTTTATCATCTGTTTTCTGGAAATGTCCAGAATCTGAAAGGTGTTGCAAACACACTGATGCTTTACCTTTCTTGTTAGTTATTTGCCTTTGAAGTTTGCTTCCCTTAAATAAGAATGTGGGCGTTATCAGTATAGTGTTCAGTATGCCGCCGCCAAGTGGAAAAGGACAGGCTTACACTCCAACATTAGTGAGCAGCACAAGCTCGGATTATGAAAAATCTGTACTTTGGGAAATGTTGAGGTGCAGATGACTTAAGACCACACTATAATGGTGTGAGTGTGGAGTATTTAGCAACACAATCATGGAGTTGACTTAAAAGATAGAAATGGCCTCTTTTTATGTGTGTCAGTCATTGTATTATTAAGCTGAATGCAGATTGTGCCTTAATCTTCTCTGAAGGCCCTGTTTTGCATGTTTGTATTTCCAATGATGTGCCATATTCACGCAACTGATTGGGGAAATTAATCCCATTTTAATGAACAATGAAGAAAGTTTGGTCCGAAATGGTAATTTCCCCGATATGTCCTTTGAGACACATTGATGGAAATACACTTACATGACATGGCCATCAAATATTTCATCCTCATGTTAACCATTAGATGTTGGTAATTGTTGTTGTAGTGTGACCCCAGCATGTAGTGTGCCTGTTGGTGAAGGTGATGTCTCTGCAGGTACAGTGGTAGTGGTCTGGGCAGCAGCGGTGGTGATTCTTGGAGGACTGGCGGGGGAGTGAGCGATAGTAAGGGCAGCTTTGGGAGCAGTTCGGCCATGATGGGGGGCAGTATGGGCGCGTCGGGGCTTTCTGCCCGTGGGGGAGATTCCCAGGGGTGGAGGTCCTCTAGCGGCAATGATAGGTCAGTTGATTCCTTCTCTTCCATACACACTGTAACAATAAGATGATAATGGACATACACGTCATGTTGCTCTAATGTTATATTCAATTTCTTATCACTCACGTGTTTCTTAGTTAAATAAATCTTGGATTTGAACTTTGGTGAGAAGGGCGTCAAAAGACTATTGACAAATATATGCTTTGAAAATACTTGTGTGATAAGATCTTTTGTTAAGAGAGAATATTCTGAGTGTACCACCAGTGCAAATGCAATAGAAATGTGGCATTCAATTATTTGGAATTTAAGGTAATTGTAGCATGCAACATTTTTACTTAAAAAGTATATTTTTGGGATTCCTAAATAGTTAAATTTCTGATTTTAAGTTTTGGAAATCCCTCTAAAAACAAGTCACTTTGAAAATCTGTACTGAATAAATATTACAGAGGTGAAAGATCTGTGCAGTACACACACAGTAGGTGAAAGCATTGTCAGGGACAGCAGATGAGCTTAGTCCTGTAGCTCCTGCAGAAGGAAAGCAAGAGAGGAGCCCTCCTGCTCCAGCAGGAACTCCTTTTGGCCACTTAAATGGCCATTCTCACTCCATATGGTGGTTTTCTACTGCCACATCATGTGGCCTGCTGCTGTGACCACACCCTGAATTGTGCACCACATGGCCCTGCTTCATGTGGCTTTCTTTGCTGCCACACCACCATGCAGCTCAACCACATAATCATGACTCTTCACCATGCACTAAGTGGCTGTGTGTTATTTCCTCCGGGGTAGACATGTGCTATGAAGTTAGTCTCAGTCTGTCACACCAACACTCCCTCCATACTGTTCACAGGAACTCTTACTAGTGACACCATGGCACCAACAACTCTTTCAATGTTAGGTTTGGGGGTTATTTTCAAAAACACAGAAAAGTGGTACGAGATGATTATATTTTGTGAATGTCCACAAAGGTTTTTATATTTTCCCTGACAGTATCTAAACTTTAGTACTGGACTGGACTAGATCCAATTTATCAGAAGAATTGTTACTATATTTTGAATTGGATTGGATCCCGATTGTTTGTTGCTGAAGCCCAGCACTATATTCTTTCATTAAAAAATATTTTACTACTGCCCATGCATGCAAGGTTTGGTACATAGTATTTTACAAAGAGTAGTACATTATATATACGTGTGTATTCTTGCTTTCTGCAAGCACGGCCAACGAGCTCTCACACCACACACAGACAGACATACACACATTTACTTTGGTAGTCAAGAATGGGTGAATTCAGGCTTTAGCTGGAGTGTGTCTGCCAGATCTATCAGATTATTTGGCATTTTCATTGATCAGCAAAGCCAGTTGTAGTTATGTTAGATTGGCAAGTGTCCTTGTCTCCGTGTTCCTTTTATGTAACGAGTACACTGGTTGACTCTCGGAAGAAGTTGTGCCATGACTTGGTCTTTATTCACCAGAACAGGGTTACTGCCTTGGTAATTGAAGCAAAATGTATTACCACATTCAGTAGGAATTACTAAGTAAAAGATAATATTACTGAAATTGGGTTTGGCAAGGGATGTGTTCGTAAGTGTGCCTTGTAGCAGCTCTATGCCTGTAAACTTGCGGCAAGGTATTGATTACCAGTCGTCTTAATGTTTAGTCCTCCACTGTATTGCTGTAGTGCCAGCTTTCCCTTATTGAACTGTAGCTCCATTTGTTAATTGAAAGCAACTCAATTAATGACTTGTGGCTTTAGGTTTGTAGTGTCCCAATTATAAGCTGTTCATAGGGAACTAAAGCATACAGCTTTGATGTGGGATGGAGTGAAATGATTGACCAGCCTTAGAGAGTAGTGGGACTTAAATTTCTGTGCTTGTGTGGTACACATCATGAATGTTTTAGAACTAGGAGGAAAAATCTTGCCTTTCTCAGTAACCACAAATCACCACAATCTTTTGTGTGCTTCAGGTGGGGAAGCAGCAGCGGTAACCTCGGGATGAGTGTGTCCGAAGTGCTGCGAGGCAACATGAGTCACCAGCCCCAACCTGGTATGGGTTCCATGTCCATGCCCATGATGTCTCAGAACGATAGGTTTTCCATGTCAAGCTTCCGTAAATATTAGTTCAAAACAAGTGTCATAACCCCAGCTGTTGAGTGCTGGACACAAATCAGTTGTCTGATAGGAGTGTAAACATTTGACTAATGCTATAGGCATCCAACACACCAACATTTTGTTGCTCATAGCCATCTTGTAGAATGATTTGCAGTTTATGAGAATTGAATAACATTATGCTGCACAGCACCAGCAGTGGCTGAGTAGAAGTTGTCGAATGTGACAGTGGGGCATTGTGGAGTTTTTATTGATCCTTCTGGTGTTTTTAAAGAGTACAACACCACACCTCAAATACTGACACACCTCAATTACTGACAACTTACAAAAGACAATTAAGATCTTGCATTGTTTTGTTTACACATTTAAGTTTGTACTGTACTACTATTTGTTGAGCGCCTGTGGTGGTGCTGAAAGGTGTTAGTGTGTGAACGGTGTAACTTCACACTGAAAGTGTTCAGTTTGCCACCATTTGAGGTACATCTATTTTTTCATGGAGCATTCCCATTTTGTGTGTACCTGAATAAATAGTATATGTAGTAAATTGTTGTTTTTCCTTTTCCTTGAGACATCAAACAGATGCTCTTAACAACCTAACCACAAATTAATTTTAACATTGCAAATATATGTTAAAATTTAACCCCGCGATTATTATAAATTAATGTGGTTAGGTTGTTAAGAGCATCTGTTTCTAATGTGGTGTGTGGAGGCAGCAGCTAGTTAGGAAGAAAAAAAAGGCAGCAACACTAAAAACCACATCATTACAATAATGTTCCTTCCACTACTACTACCTCAAACCCTGTACATTTTATAACTACAACACACACACACACACACCTTCCCTCGGCCCCATTAACGTGTAACGGAAGCAAGATATTCGAGAAGGCAGGAAGACGAGGTAAAAAAAGGTTAAAAGTCACTGAGAATTGGAGAGAAGGAGGAAGAGCCGTAATAGGGTAAGTAACACCAAGGGAAACTTAGGTAGAGACCCGATGAGTCTGTCATTCCCAACACCCATTTTTTACACCCTTCCCCCCGCTCGCGCTCTCTCTCTCTCTCTCTCTCTCTCTCTCTCTCTCTCTCTCTCTCTCTCTCTCTCTCTATATATATATATATATATATATATATATATATATATATATATATATATATATATATATATATATATATATTTTCTTTCATTCCTCCCTCTTTTTATATATCAGGCTTCTTGTCTTTCTTTCCGTAATAATTTTTTCACCCATCCTTCTACCGTACGTACACACACGAAAAAAAGTACATATGTCTAATTCCAATTCCTTTTTTCTTCCCTCTTCCTCATTTACAAAACTATGCGACGTCATCTCCTCCTCCTCCTCTTTCTCCTCCTCATTTATCTCCTTCGACGGGGCGATGTGACCCAAGTTATAGCAAAGGTGTCACGTTTTACTACTACTACTACTACTACTCCTCCTCCTCCTCCTCCTCCTCCTCCTCCTCCTCCTCCTCCTCCTCCTCCTCCAGAACGCAAAAATGTCACCTGAAAAACGGAAAATATATGAGGAGGAAAGGGAAAGGAGAGGATCATAAGGCGTCATTATTTTCATGATTATGATCTTGAAGCTTGGCGGGGCGGGGCGGGGTGGGGCGGAGTGTGGCGGGGCGGGGCATGGCAAGACACTGGTTGGATAAGGGAACAGTTTGAGTGAGGAATGAGAAAATAGGAGTAAGGGAGGAACAAAGATGAAGGAAGGGTCTAAGTTACTACCATTTCTTTTCCCCCTAACACCTGCGGCTGCTGCTGCTCCTGCTCCTGCTCCTCCTCCTCCTCCTCCTCCTCCTCCTCCTCCGCGGATTATGAAGGGGCGCTGGGAGGGTGTAAAGTATTTTTCCTTCGTCACAAAGAGGGGAAAAAAGGTGTTCCCCTCGTCACAGGGATAAATGTCAGTAATTAGCCCGCCAGCCGCCAGGGGGACATGACAATATTTTATGAATGGGCTTCCGGGTGTGTGTGTGTGTGTGTGTGTGTAGAAAATGAGAGTTGTATTTACACACAAGAATATCGAGAATTACCAAATGTTTCCCCCCTGTTAACGTATATATTCCTTTTCCTTCTCTCTTCTAACCCTCTCTTTCCTCTCCATTTTTCTTTATATTCCTCTCTCTCCTCTTCTCGTCTCCTTCCAATCCTCCTTAACTCCTCTCTTATTTCTTCTCTTCTCTTCTCTTCTCTCTTATCTCTTCTCTTCACTTTTCTTCTCTGCGTCTCCCCACATTTTCTTTCTTTCTCTCTCTCTCGTCATCTCTCACACACCATCTTCCCTTCTCCTCTCATCCCCTCTCCCTCCCGCCCCTCACGCCCAAAATACATCCTCTAAAGGTGACTTGAAGGCATAATTAACCACCTGAGGATTACGTTGGAGGGAAGAACGGAGGAGGAGGAGGAACAACAACAACAACAACAACAACAACAACAACAACAACAACAACAACAAGAAAAGATATGAATTGAAAAAATGGAGAAACACACTCACTTACATATATATATACACACACACACACACACACACTCACTCTCACTCTCACTCTCACTCTCACTCTCACTCTCTCTCTCTCTCTCTCTCTCTCTCTGGCATCACTTTTGACCATTAAATCTTCCTCACCCATAACTTCTCTCCCTCCTTCCTTCCCTCCCTCCTTCACACCCGTCATCCTCAACTCTTTACTCTGATATCTCGCTCGTCTTCCGCTCCTCTGCCCTCCATCGCTATTGAAATGGTTAAGATTTACACTCTGATTAACCTGGCTCTCTCTCTCTCTCTCTCTCTCTCTCTCTCTCTCTCTCTGCCGTATGTGGGGAAGTTTTTAGTAACAGGCGTCAGATAGATAAATAGATAGATAGGTATATACATAGATGGATAGATAGATAGACATAGATAAATAAATAGATAGATATAGATAGTGATGCAGTATATGTTGGACAAAATTTTCATTATTAGAACCTTACTTTAACTAATTTACAATATAAACGCTTGGTAAGTGATATATACAAGGCAGATTAACTTTCTTTTAATTATAATAGAAAAAAAGAAAAAAAAGAATGTTCTTTAATTTACTATGAAGAAAATAAATTGTAATAGAAAAAAAAAAATATCTTGAGTTCGTCGACATACAACATTAAAAAAAGAAAAAAGAAGAAGTAAGACTGCAAAAAAAATGGAAGTGTTTTTAAGCGTTCCGTCACGTGTGTCAAAAGCCTTCCTCGAGGTATTCATTATGGACACTTTTTCTCTCCTCGCCAAGATCAAAGGGAAGGGAGGGAGGGAAGGTAAAGATGGAGGAAGGAAGGGAGGGACGGAGGGAAGGTAAGGATGGAGAAAGGAAGGGAGGTAAGGAAGGGAGGGAGGGAGGTAAGAAGGAAGGAAGGAAGGGAGGGAGGGAGAGGGAGGGAGGGAGGGAGGGAAGGAAAGGAGGGAGGGAAGAGGTGTATAAAGAAGAGGGGAAAGTGGTTTAATAGATTGGGGGACTCACTCTCTCTATCTTACTCTCACTCTTTCTTTCTCGCACACATACACAAAGCCTCACCACAAGACACCAGACACCACTACCACCACCACCACCACCACGGACACCTTACAACCCTATTTATGATATCCACTGGCCGGGAAAGGAGTGTTAAGGTGTCCTAGCTCTTCATCCTCTCTTTATTGAGTGTCCTCGTTGTACTGGTAAGGGAAGAGGAAGAGGAAGAGGAGGAGGAGGAGGAGGAGGAGGAGGAGGAGGGGAACAGATTGTCTGAGTTCTGTTGAATGTTAAGTGGTTGGATAAGATTGGGAAAACGAGAGAGAGAGAGAGAGAGAGAGAGAGAGAGAGAGAGAGAGAGAGAGAGAGAGAGAGAGAGAGAGAGAGAGAGAGAGAGAGAGAGAGAGAGAGATACAGGCGGTGAATGATAAATATTTAGTTTTCTTTTCTAGTTCCGTTTACGCCTATACATTTACATTTTATTTGCCAATTTGCTGTTTCAACCAACCAACGAATATCTGGTGTACAAGATAGTTTTTCTGGTGATTAAAGAAATGAGTGGATTGATTCTATCTTTCATTTCTGTTTCCCAAAGCCTAGTTTCAAAGTTATTCCTCCCCACTCACCTCTAACGACCCGTGATATACTGGCATTACTAAACTAAATCTAACGGCACTTCATAAGCTCTTAACCACCTCGTAGACGCAGTGTGAACAACCGTAATGTAAAACTATAACCTTGACTTTCCCGCCAAAACACTAGAAAAGATCAGGAAAAGGAGGAAGAGGAAGAAGAAGAGGAGGAGGAGGAAGAAAAAGAAGAAGAGGAGGAGTAGGTAAAGCCTCATATATTAGTTAATTTGTCTAGTTTTGAGACGGAAATAAACGATACAATCAATCTCTTCACGATCATTATCACTAGCAAACAAAAAAAAACAAATTCGTTGGTTGGTTAAAACTGCAAATTGTCGTACGTTAATGCCTTTTCATAATTTTCTAAACACTTCTCTCTCTTCCTCCTCTTCCCGTGCCCTGCCAAGCCTCACTACCCATCGCCACCCAGACCACCACCTATTCTCGCCCACCACCCACCCCTACACGCCCGTTTCACCGCCCACACCCACCCACCAACACACAGTCAAGCGTCACAGATTCATGGCAGACCCGCGTCACCTCGACTTCTTAATCTCAACGACTAAACTCTACCATTAAGTGTCGCGGTACCAGGCCAAGAGTAAACATCAGTAACTCACCACCTTAACGCAACACCATCACACCACCACCATCACCACCACTCCGCTTATCACCACGCCAAGCTGGGAGGTGCTCGAGACCCACCACCACCACCACTACCACCGCCGCCATCTCCATTCTCGCGTTCTTATTTATGACCAAGATTACAAGATGCGTTTTGTGGCTTAATTTATAACGACGAGGAGGACAGGGAAGGAGGGAAGGAGGGAAGGAGGGAAGGTAGTCTGTGGGAGGCGCGGAGGGAAGAGAACAGGAAGGGTGGCGGTGGTGATGGTGGTGGTGATGGTGGTAGAAGTGGAATCATTTACCGTAAATTCTAACTTACCTGGTGCTCTGGTGACTTGCAGGGCCGTGGTGTTGATGCTA
>JAPQNM010000042.1:12885348-12895348 GCA_029783475.1 Metacarcinus magister
CTCATACATACTCCTCTCACCTCATCTTCCATCCCTCATTTTCTTTACTTCTAAACTCTACTTCAGGTCATCTTCACAGCCTCACTTCCTCCTCCTCTTCCTCCTTATACTCCCCTTCAGTATCAGGTTCAGATAAGGATGAGGCTACCGTCTGCTGCCCTTGGGAAGACTTGCTCTCCTCCTGCAGCCACGCCTCTGCTGTCCCTTGGTACTGGGCCTCCGATCACCCGGTATCCTGCGGCGTCAGCTACGTAGCGCATCACAATCAGCACGCCCTCAGGACTCACCCAGCTGTAGGAGAAGGGTGAAGGGGTGAGCGTGGAGGGGTGAGACGTGGGCGTGGAAGGGTGAGATGTGTGGGGAGGGGTGAAATGTGGGTTTGCAAGAGGTGAAAAATTTGTGTGTGGGGTGGGGTGAGACGTGGGTGTGCAGGGGGTGAGGTGTGTGTGTGTAGGGGTGGAATAGGTGTTCAGGGGTGGTAGGTGGCTGGGGAGGGGTGAATTGAGTGTACATGGGGTCAGAAATGGGTGGGGAAAAGTGAAAAGTGGGTGGAGAGGTAAGAGAAGGTGAGAGGTTAGGTGGGGAATGGTTAAGAATGGGTACGGAAGGGTGGTGGCAGTACTGAAAGGTTTAGTAAGGGAAAAAAAGACGTGGGGAGTTTAGTAAGGCGAAAAAAAAGGTGTGGGGAGGGTTTTTTCAAGGTTTAAGGAGGCTGAGGAGTTGAGGAAGTAGAGTGGAGGTCCTTGGTACTTTATAAGGGTAACACAACAACCTATTTTTTTTATATACTATCTATGAAGAAAACTTACTATATACAATAATCTAAAATTTTTGCACCACGCTACTACCAACAAAAATTATCTTAAAAGGTTTTGTAAGTTTGGAATGAGGTCGAAATTTTAAAGGTTTCTGGTTCACGATTGGATGCCTTAAACGGGACAGAAACGTGCCTCCAACTGCTTCCCTAAGAACGTTCCCAGCACGAGACCAAAGGATGTCAGTCACGCACAATCAGCTTACACGGGAAAATAAGCTTAAAACCGCAAACTGACTGAAAAATTACATGAGGAAGGAAAATACTCAAGGGTTCATTCTGCAAAATCCACACACACACACACACACACACACACACACACACACACACACACACACACACACACACACACACACACTTACCTTCAGCGTTCCATCACGACCAACCACGAATTGTTGGTCAGTGGGAAAAAAAAAGAGGTGGAAAAAACGGGAGAAAAATTGTAAGTTTATCAGTTTAGTTAAGTTCCGTGTGTGTGTGTGTGTGTGTGTGTGTGTGTGTGTGTGTGTGTGTGTGTGTGTGTGTGTGTGATGATGCGGATACGCTTCTCTCTCTCTCTCTCTCTCTCTCTCTCTCTCTCTCTCTCTCTCTCTCTCTCTCTCTCTCTCTCTCTCTCTCTCTCTCTCACCTGTAGGCGCCAAACACAGCCTCTCCTGGACGCCCGTACTGGAATTGCTCTTGATCGGGCGTCTCAAAGGCCACCACCACGCCCGTACGATCATTATTCACAATACTCGTACGTCTGTCATACAAGTCGTCCCGCCCACCGCCTCCACGCCCACCGCTGCTCCGCCCACTGCTGCCCCGCCCACCTCCTCGTCGTAGTGTTGCCGCCTCGACCGTCGCCGCTAAGGTCACCGCCATCAGGATCCCCACCAGGAGAACACTCACTCTCTGTTCAGGAGGAGGAGGAGGAGGAGGAGGAGGAGGAGGAGGAAAGGTGTGAGGAAGATGTTAATAATAATACAGATAATACATTTAACCTAACACATACATTGATATACGTATACATACATTTATACATACATACTCCCGTGGTATCGCTGTATAAGGCTTGCTACTTATACTCTAATCCCTTTTCTGTCTAATTCACTAATGCATAAGTTATTCATCTGTATCTTCACTCTTTCATTCCTTTCACGGGTAAACTCTGGAATTGTCTGTCTCATTCTGCTCTATTTTCATCCACCTTCCTATTACTTGTATGCTTTCAAGAGAGGAGTATCGAGACACCTGAATATATATAGATTAACAGACCGTTTCAGACTCTTTGTACCACTTTATTTGGGGACGGCAATGTAGTTGACTCACCCTCTTTTTTTTTTATTGCATTTTTCAGCCCTTGACCGATATCAATTAACTGTAAAAAAAAGTAGTGTTGAAAAAAAAAGAAGTTAACTAGTTCACAATGCTATACTTGGAATCTTTAACCTGAAGCACGCACACACGTACACACACGCATACACACACACACACACACACACACACACACACACACACACACACACACACACACACACACACACGTACCCACATACATTTGCATCAATAAAACAGCTTCAGGGACGCAACATTTAGCGATATTTGTGTCAACTATTTTAAGATGATGAAACACTTGCCTCGCGACACATAAGGAATCTTTGATCTATTCAGGTAAACAAGAAGAAGAACAACAACAACAAGCACAACGACAACAACACCAACAACAACTACTACTACTACTAAAGTAAATGATGAGTATGTTATCACTGTTTTGTGTAATGCTAGTATCAGTACTTCTTTATTTTATCTATTTCTATTCTCTATTTTTTTTTTCTTTAAGTCACGAGGCCTTATCAATGTACACTAACTGCCTTACTAGTAATTACCAACCATCGTTAAAGGTTCAGTAATATACACGAGCTGCTTCGACACTTAATTAAAAATCACAAGTTCAGGAATTCCCCAACAGATGGCAGCTCAGACTCCAAGTTAATTTAAACCTTCTTCACTGATTCTATTCCATCTTACTGAAGCATAACATTTCCATAGCAAGTCTTCACGCCTCACCTTCCTCACCTTCGTCAGGTAGATAATTATATAATCTATACGTCAATTGAAGGTGAAATGTGACACTGAGATACACCCACTGCCCATTACCCACTGTTCCACCCACCCACCACCCACTACCCCAAGGTCCATCCCCCCCACTACCCCATGGTCCACCCTCACCTACCCCCACCACCTCCTGTTCCACCCCCACCTACCACCACCACCCACTGTTCCACCTCCACCTACCACCACTGCCCCATCATCTCCTGCTCCACCTCCACCCTTTTCCTCTCTCCTCATAATACCTTATCTCTTAACACATCAACCGCCTCCCCACCTCCTTCACCCTTCTCCTACCACTCCCTCTCCCTCTCTCTCCCAACCTCGACCAGTCCCCACACACAACCCTCCCTGACATCATAGTGGGCAGGCGACACCCACGCCCATGAACTTCAATATTTAGTAAGTGTGTGTGTGTGTGTGCGTGTGTGTGTCGTTATTTCAAGATTGCAACAACCTAACAACATAATGAAATGGGGGAGGAGGAGGAGGAGGAGGAGGAGGAGGAGGAGGAGGAGGAGAAGGAGGAGGAAGAGGAGGAGGACAAAAGGCCAGAATTATCTTACAGGTAAATGGAAAGGTGTTTAATTAAAGCGTGAGTGAGTGAGTGAGTCAGTGAGTCATCGTGGTACAAGTGTGTCTTACTCTTAAGGTCACAGGATACTGATTGACACTTAACCCTTGAGACTCAATTTTAAGTTATGTAAGACGTGTCCTATATTTTTTCTTCACTTAAACTTTCTTAAATTTTTCTGATAATTACTTATTTATTATTAATTTTTTTTTATAATGATTCGTTATTAATTTTCTCTATTGTATGATTTGGTGTAATTATTATTTTTTATCTCTTTATCTTTAATTTCCTTTATGTTATAATTATGTGTAATTTTATTATTTCTTTGGTATTTAGGTCTTTCTTCCGCGGTGAGCTTTTTGTTGATTGCTAACACACACACAGACACACAGACACACACACACACACACACACACACACACACACACACACACACACACACACACACACACACACACACACACACAAAGTAAGGTCAAAGTAAGGTCAAGGATGAGATGTTTAGGGAAAAAAGGTCAAAAGAAGAAAATATCAATGAAAAAAGCCAGAAAAAAGGTCATATATAGTAAAATAGCATGACTAAAATAGGTTGAAAAGGTCCAAGCAAAGGTACACAGTGAAATATATCCAAAAAAAAGAAAGAAAAGATGAAAAAGATCACCCAAAAAAAAAGTCATATGATAAAGAAGAAAAATAGAAAATAAAAGGAAAATAAAGAAAAATAGATCAGAAAAGCAAATAAAATAAAAACAGAAAATAAGATTAAAAGGCAAAACAAAATTATCCCCAAAAAAGGTCAGTTGAAAACAATGAAAAAAATTAAATAAAGGTCACTTGAAATAGGTCAAGGCAAAGGTACACGGGGAAATAAGTCCAGTGAGGGAAAAAAGGGGTTAAGGAAGAGGGCGTGTTGAGGGCGTGACATACAGAATTACCTTTTTTTTCCCTCCCACACCTTAGAAGGAAAACTTGGCTGGGTCACGTGAGAGAGAGAGAGAGAGAGAGAGAGAGAGAGAGAGAGAGAGAGAGAGGGAGAGAGGGAGAGAGAGAGAGGGAGAGAGAGAGAGAGAGAGAGAGAGAGAGAGAGAGAGAGAGAGAGAGAGAGAGAGAGAGAGAGAGAGAGAGATTCTTCCCACCCTTTTCAAAACAAGTCCTCCCTTTATTGTCATATTCCCCTTAGCTGTCTATCATTCTCTCTCTCTCTCTCTCTCTCTCTCTCTCTCTCTCTCTCTCTCTCTCTCTCTCTCTCTCTCTCTCTCTCCTTTCCTACGCTTTTATTTCTCTTCCCATTCCTCTATATCCTCTTCCTTTATCTTGCCCTCCTCCTCCTCCTCCTCCTCCTCCTCCTCCTCCTCCTCCTCCTCCTAATGGATGACAGGAACCGGTTCGTCACCTTCTGGTTTTATTAATGACTCAAGTTTCCCACGAAAACCTGTTATAAGGACCCAGAGAGAGAGAGAGAGAGAGAGAGAGAGAGAGAGAGAGAGAGAGAGAGAGAGAGAGAGAGAGAGAGAGAGAGAGAGAATAGGAGCAGATTTTCTTTTCGTACGAGATGAAGACATACATAACACACACACACACACACACACACACAGACCACCCACAACCTCACAAATCCACGGGTCACGGTATTACCTCTACCCTTCCCCTCCCTTCCCCTTCCACCCCCTACCCTTCCCCTTCTACGCCCTGCCCCGCCCCGCCCCGTCACGCCCCGTTGGCTATAATCACATAATCAAGTGTTGGAACTCAGATAAGAGACAATAAACATAATTATTACCAATCATGGGATAACTGAAGGAGGAGGAGGAGGAGGAGGAGGAGGAGGAGGAGGAGGAGGAGGAGGAGGAGGAGGAGGACAGGCACACATATACACACAATCAGATTATTCTAGTGACCTACATTTAAAAAGCAAATAAAGAGAGAGAGAGAGAGAGAGAGAGAGAGAGAGAGAGAGAGAGAGAGAGAGAGAGAGAGAGAGAGAGAGAGAGAGAGAGAGAGAGAGAGAGAGAGAGAGAGAGAGAGAGAGAATAAAAAAAACAAAACCATAACGGTGCCTAATAAGGTTCGCGGGTTCGACACACTCACGACACGCTTCGAACTAGTGAACCCGAACCTCGTGGCCTAAAAGTATAAAGTTCATTAAGGCTTTGGTGGTGATTGTGGTTGTGGTGGTGATTGTGGTTGTGGTTGTGGTGGTGGTGGTGATTGTGGTTGTGGTGGTGGTGGCTGAGTGTATGGTTTGCTAACAGTCATTCAGGCGATACAGGGTTCGAATCTAATGTATTTTTTTTGAACTAATTTTATGATTTTATTTACGAGTAGTTAAACTTGCGTTGTAGTTTTTTTTTTATCGTTGTTTAAGAGAATAGATGACACATACATACACACATACATACATAGATACATACATACATACATACATATATACGTACATACATAATACATACATACATACAGACAGACAGACAGACAGACGGACAGACAGACAGGAAGCACAGGAAACGGTAATGATCTATAATTACGTGAATATGAAGACAAAACAAAGACGTAAATAAAAAAGGAGAGAGACGAAGAAAAAGAAGAAAATGAAAAACTCGGTACATCAATGAAAACCAGTTAGATTATGAATGACCTTGAACGAGTGACCTGAAAATATCGCTATGACGGAAGTGTTCAAATTATACTGTCATTCTCTCTCTCTCTCTCTCTCTCTCTCTCTCTCTCTCTCTCTCTCTCTCTCTCTCTCTCTCTCTCTCTCTCTCTCTCTCTGCTAAAATTTCCCGCCTGAAATGTCATTTACGTCAGGATGTTGAGCAAATACTATTAATTCAGGTCACGTGTATCTGTTTTGTTATGTGGTTATAAGGTCAGAATGTGTGTGTGTGTGTGTGTGTGTGTGTGTGTGTGTGTGTGTGTGTGTGTGTGTGTGTGTGTGTGTGTGTGTGTGTGTGTGTGTGTGTGTGTGTGTGTGTGTGTGGCCTTGAGATGGACAGATAGACAGACAAACTCACAGACAGTCAAACAGATACAGACACACTCACACCCACTCACACACCCATACACACACACACACACACACACACACACACACACACACACACACACACACACCCACACACTACTATAAAACAGAAGAATGTGAAAAAATGTAAAAAATATTAAGAACTGGTTGAAATATAATACACAACTTAAAGAGAAAAAATAAAGAGAGACATCAAAGACAGAAAGAGAATGAGATTGTACTTTTTCATCTTTTTTTTTATCAAGTTTCTCTTTCATTACGAGAAAAAAAAATATTGAGTAACAATTTATTACTATTATCATTACTTCCTTTATATATTTTCACGTATATTTTTAAGTGATAGCAAGTGATACATTCTTTTATATTTTCATACTTATTTTCAAGTGATAATAAGTGATACATTCTTTATAGTTTCGTGTCTATAGTTCTAAGCGGTATTTAAGAAACACAAGAGGATCAGACTCTATACCAATGCTACTGGAACCCCAAGGTCAACACTACGTAGGTCTTGTGTTAAAAGTCGGTCGATTTCACTTTTCTTTCTCCCTTCATGCTTGCGTAAAAATAGTAAGGAGGAAAGAGTAAAAAATTGGATAGTAAAAAAGTAAGAAAAACTCGAGAGAGAGAGAGAGAGAGAGAGAGAGAGAGAGAGAGAGAGAGAGAGAGAGAGAGAGAGAGAGAGAGAGAGAGAGAGAGAGAGAGAGAGAGAGAGAGAGAGTGTTACATCAAATCACATCCTTCTAACACTATTAATTAACATAACAAAAACTTGACAACAACCATTCCCACCAACACCTCAAGGACACATGACAAGCGCAACACATCCTCTCAACCTCTAAAAATTCCCATTCCCATTCCCATTCCAATTACCATTCCAAAATTAAACTAAAATTTCCATTCCTATAAAAAAAATCCCTATTCACATTCCCATTATCAACCAAATAAATCCACATTCCCATAACAATTCCCATTCCTACTATCAACCCAAAACATTCCCATTCCTAAAAAAACACATTCCTAATCCCATTCCCATTCCAAATAAAACAAAACACATTCCTGCTTCTTCCACATAAACCCCAACATGTCAACAACCTAACCAACCACCACCACCACCACCACCATCACCACCACCACCACCACCACCACCTTCACCCAGTCCCAAACAGCTCAATAAACCCGGTTCCTGCCCCACCCTGTCCCGTCTAGCCTCACCCTGCCCAACCCCGCCCCGCCCCGCCCCGCTTCACACCATACAATTTCTATAGCCTAAACAACATGACCTTTTCAATCCTCTGAAGGACATGACTCGGCTTCAATATGGGTTCCCTTGGTCAACAGAAGCATGACCTCACTCCTCCTCACCCCCCTAACCCACCCAGCCCTGGAAAAATGTCATGGTTGGGGGTAGAGGGTGAGAGAGCGAGAGAGAGAGAAAGAAGAAGAAAAAATGATAGATAGATAAAGATGGTGTGTGTGGTGTGTGTGTGTGTGTGTGTGTGTGTGTGTGTGTGTGTGTGTGTGTGTGTGTGTGTGTGTGTGTGTGTGTGTGTGTGTGTGTGTGTGTGTGTGTGTGTGTGTGTGTGTGTGTGTGTGTGTGTGTGTGTGTGTGTGTGTATGTCCCCTAATCTTCCCTCCTCCTCCTCATATCTTCTCCTCCTCCTCCTCCTCCTCCTCCTCCTCCTCCTCCTCCTCCTATCTTCTCCTCCTCCTCCTCCTCCTTAGTTCGAGAAGGATGTCAATCTTGTTTCGAGTGACCTTGAGCGAACAGGGTTTTGAGAGAGAGAGAGAGAGAGAGAGAGAGAGAGAGAGAGAGAGAGAGAGAGAGAGAGAGAGAGAGAGAGAGAGAGAGAGAGAGAGAGAGAGAGAGAGAGAGAGAGAGAGAGAGAGAGAGAGAGAGAGAGAATGAGGGCAGGTGTGAAATATGAGACCGAAAACTAATGAAACAATGAAATCACGTAATAATCGAATGCATAACATGACGAAACAATGCATGACCGTAATCTGATATACGTACACATACTTATTGACGTACATGTATGAATGCGTACATACATACATACATACGTCCATAACACTTACATGCAAACCTATACACACACAGAACAAACAGATAAATATACAGACAGTTCAGCTGATAGATAGATAAAGAGAGAGAGAGAGAGAGAGAGAGAGAGAGAGAGAGAGAGAGAGAGAGAGAGAGAGAGAGAGAGAGAGAGAGAGAGAGAGAGAGAGAGAGAGAGAGAGAGAGAGAGAGAGAGAGAGAGCAAAACGTAGATAGATTACCACACCGATTGAGCGGGAGATTAACATAGAGATAGCAGGAGGGAGGGAGGGAGGGAGGGAGGGAGGGAGGGAGGGAGGGAGGGAGGGAGGGAGGGAGGGAGGGAGGGAGAGAGAGAAGGGAGGGAGGGAGGGAGGAGGAAGAGGAGAGGGAGAGAGGGAGAGGAGAAGCAAGTGAGGAAGTGAGGTAAGAAGAAATTAACATAGAAGGAGAAACAGAAAGAAAGAAAGGGACGGAAGAAAAGAAAGGGAGATAAAGAAAAGAAGGGAGGAAAGGGAGGAAAGGGAGGAAAGAATAATAGCTTGTTTGTTTATCGTTATGAAATTGATCTGACCACAGGGCGACCTCAACCACCATCACCACCACAACACCATCACCATCACCACGACTATCACTACTGCTGCTAAGAAAGGGGAGGGAGGGAGGTAAGGAGGGAGGAAGGGAGGGAGGTAAGGAAGGAGGGAGAGGAGGGAGGAAAGAAAGAAACCTGTTATCATCTGTACTATAACTACTACTACTACTACTACTACTACTACTACTATTAATGCATCAACACTACCATCACCACCACTTCTGTTTCTTCCTTCTTTCTTTCCTTCCTCCCTCCCTCTTTCTCTCCTTCCCTTCCTTCCTTCCTTCCTTCACTTGTCCTCAGGGTCAATACACACCTGTTCTTACACACCTGTCCACTTTTTTTCTCCTCTCTCTCTCTCTCTCTCTCTCTCTCTCTCTATATATATTTATATATATATTATATATTATATATCTATATATCTTATATTTATATATGTTATATATATATATATGT
Organism: Metacarcinus magister; assembly: GCA_029783475.1. Classification (NCBI taxonomy): domain Eukaryota; kingdom Metazoa; phylum Arthropoda; class Malacostraca; order Decapoda; family Cancridae; genus Metacarcinus; species Metacarcinus magister. Next base: position 12,894,942 of record JAPQNM010000042.1, read on the forward strand.
TATATATATATATATATATATATATATCTTATATATATATATATTATATATATATATTATATGTATATATATATATATATATATATATATGTATATATATATATATATATATAGGGAATGGGACAACTGGCCGCGGCCCAGCAGCCCAACTAGCCGCGGGAAACTGGCCGCGGCCAGCTGACCGCCGCGGACTGGAAACTGAAAACTGTAACCGCCTAAGTTTACGTACTCAAGGCAGCTCCTTAAACCCCCACCAGCGAATGATTGATTCTCGAATACGAACTTCGTCTTCTAGACTGTCAGTCCCCAGTCAGCCTTCACCGGAGGAACTTCTAACTTAGGTTGGTTGTATAGGTTTTTTGTTTGATACTATAGGAATGTTAGGTTAGGTTAGGTTAGGTTAGGCT
>JAPQNM010000042.1:12900348-12907848 GCA_029783475.1 Metacarcinus magister
TGTGTGTGTGTGTGTGTGTGTGTGTGTGTGTGTGTGTGTGTTAAGTGGGAATGCCAAAAGGCGGAGTGATGAAAACGAAATGTAGGACGTGACCAAAGAGAGAGAGAAAGAGAAAGAGAAAGAGAGAGAGAGAGAGAGAGAGAGAGAGAGAGAGAGAGAGAGAGAGAGAGAGAGAGAGAGAGAGAGAGAGAGAGAGAGAGAGAGAGAGAGATTAAACTGTATTACGAATGAATACATAGATAAATAAATAAGTAAACAAACAAATAAATAAATTAATACATAAATAAACATGAGAGAGAGAGAGGAGAAAGAGGAAGAGGAAAATAAAAGAGAAGAGGAGGAGGAAAGGAAAGAAAAGAGGAAGAGTTATGACAGAAAAGTAACTTCCCTCTTCCTCCTTTCCCCTCCCTTACCTCCCTCTCTCCTCCCCCTTTTCCTCCCCTCCCCTCCCTACCTTGTCTCTTTCCTCCCCATTTCCTCCCTTCCTCCCCCTGACAGCGAGTTTAATTATTGACTTGGAGGAAAAAATGAGGCAAGACGTCGCTCGTGGGGATGATGGAGGGGAAAGGAGGGGAAAGGAGGGGAGGAGAGGGGAGGGGAGGAAGAGGTAGGGTGAGAAAAAGGGGCAAGACTTCAAAGGGTATAGTTTCTCCCCCCCCCTTTCCCCTTCCTCTTCTTCCTCTTTACTCTCTTTTCCTATTCCCCTTTTTCCCCTCTCTCCCATCTTCCCTCTATATTTCTTCCCCTCCTCTGCCTGGTGCTCGGTGACTGATGCTCCGCTAACGCTACATCCAAAGCGGGTTTACTCTCTCTCTCTCTCTCTCTCTCTCTCTCTCTCTCTCTCTCTCTCTCTCTCTCTCTCTCTCTCTCTCTCTCTCTCTCTCTCTCTCTCATCAGGTCCTTCCTACCACACCTCTTTCCATCCTTTAGTCACGCCTCCTTCATCCTCCCAAACACACACACACACACACACACACACACACACACACACACACACACACGTGCCCACGAGGTCATCTATCCTTAGGTCACAGTGAGTCACAGTGTCATCCCTTTGTCGTGAGCTGCCTTGACCTCTAGGGGCACGGCACACCCACACACATGCACACCCACACACACACACACACACCCACACACCCACCCTTGTCCTCGCCCCCCGCCGCCCTTCGTCACCCCAGCAGTCACGGCCTCGTCAGTAGGACTTCCACCAGCTTCCACACTCAAGGGCGTGGCAAGGGTGGAAGGTGTTAAGGGCGCCTCTGTTTTCTTTATATCCCGGTAGGTGTCGCAGGTGGTGGTGATGATGATGATAGTGGTGATGATGATGATGATGATGATGAAATAAGAAGTAGAAGAAAACGTAGTAAAGAGTGATGAATACGAAGACATATTAATAAAAGTAGAAGTAGAAGAAGTTGACAAAGAAGATTATCTACAACAACAACAACAATAATAATATATCAATAACCACCTTTACCACAACCACCACCACCACCACCACTATTTATTTGACTAAAGATTATCTCAAAGCCTACAAAAACCTAACCAAAGCTAACCTGTCCTACCATTTCTCTCCGGCAGGGCCAGTTTTTGGGGAGGATGATGAGGAAGAGGAGGAGGAGGAGGAGGAGGAGGAGGAGGAGGAGGAGGAGGAGGAGGAGGAGGAGGAGGAGGAGGAGGAGAAAGGGCGTTGTACCACTTATGTCAAACAAAAGGTAAAAAAAAAGTAATTGAAGAGGAAAAAAAAAGGAATGGAAAGGAGGAAGCGAAGGAAAGAAGTAAGAAAGTAAGGAAGAAAATAAGGAAGGAAGGAATAAGAAAATAATCACTAAAGTAGGTAAAATATGAGAGAGAGAGAGAGAGAGAGAGAGAGAGAGAGAGAGAGAGAGAGAGAGAGAGAGAGAGAGAGAGAGAGAGAGAGAGAGAGAGAGAGAGAGAGAGAGATAACCAGCTTGTGGCCTCAATGTGTTTGAAAAGCAACTGACATTATGAATATTTTTTCTCCCCCTTTCCTTCTCCTTTCCTCTGCAGCTTCCTTCTCTTCCTCCTTCTCTCCTTTATCTATTTCTCTTTTCTTTCCTTCCTACCTCACAACGCCTTTTCTCTCTCTCTCTCCTCTTCCTCCTCCTCTCCTATTGCTCCCTTCTCTTTCAACCTCCTTCTTCCCCTCACTCCCCCCATCCCTTCCTCTCCTTCCTCTCAGCCAAGCAGGTCAATTTGCTAATATTTCAACATGTCTTTATAAATTTTTTCAGTTCCAGATATTAAGTTACGATCCAGGCAGGTTAACGGAGGCTTAAGTATGTCGATTCATTTTTTTTCTCCTTTCATTTTTCAGTTTTTTTTATAATGTTCCACCACAATGAGGATTTAGGGTGTGGGTTAGTGGGTGTGTGAGGGTGTGTGGGTGGATGGGTGTGGAGGAGGGTGGGAGGGTGAGGGGAAGTTATATACGGTGTTACGGGCGATTAAGTAACTGTTTCTCATTTCCTCTATATGATAACGGACCTTCATATTCTCTCTCTCTCTCTCTCTCTCTCTCTCTCTCTCTCTCTCTCTCTCTCTCTCTCTCTCTCTCTCTCTCTCTCTCTCAAAAGCCTTAACATGTTCCAGACACGTTTTTATCTCGTGTTTTGAAGCATTGAATCTAAATCAAAATTTTCGTGATGAGAGGGAGTGACCGGGGATCGAACCCTTGAGAAGACACTTAAGGTACAAGACTCGTCACCTATCAGCCATAACGATAACACACACACCCACCCACCCACCCACATGCACACACACACACATACAAAAAACACTTTCACCCCCAACATATTTCCATAGTGTAACATTTTCAACGAGTTCTCTAACCTACATTTTTGCATCGCTTCAAACAAATACCATTTAGTCAGCGTGGCGTGCCCCAAGGAGCTCTGTCACCCACCAAACACCACGTAACTTTCACCCCATCACCCATCACCCATTATCACTCACCCAGACACAAACAACATCAAAACAAGACCATTATCTCATTCACTTCGATAACGAGCCAACCACCGGATAGCCTTGGGCAAACTATACCTTGTTATCAGCACCTCACAGCATCACCAGACTAGCCATGACCAGCTACTGTTCTTTTCTAGGGTCACTACTGCTTTCTCTAAGGGTCACTTGTCTCCAGCGTTGGTATAATGTCAAAGTGATGATGATAAGTAAAGTAATGAGCACAGCGAGGTCGTGGTGGTGGTGGTGATGGTGGTGGTCAGTTAAATTACACACGTTGGGCATTAAGTAGATATACAACATTCATCCGTACCGTCATTGCACTCTAAACTTTATGTCAGAACTTTGATATATTTGACCTTTTTATTCCTACAATGATTAATCTACATTCTAGCGTCTCACACTTCCTTCCATATTGACCTTGAGGGATGCTAGCTAAGACCACCTTGAGGAACACCAGTAGTCATTCCCCTGAAGGTTTAAGGATGGAAGAAAAGGTGTCTTAGGCGTGTTATATCTGCCTAGTAGTCTTATATTGTAAACCTAAACCTAACCTAGCCTCCCTCTTTCTACAAGGTCACCCCACTCACCATAACATGTCACGCCAGAATTACAAAGCAGGTGGGATACTTAAGCTGGGTTAGTTTCACCTCTTCCTACGGGACTCGAACCTAGGTGTGGGTAAACAGTCAGCCAGCGTGAAGAGTGATGTGGTGATGAGAGAGTGAAGTGTGTGGTGATGAGGTGATACAGGTGAGGTAGTTATTACAGGTTAAAGTAATGATTAGGCTTACGTAAGATATTTTTTCTAAGGTCTATGAATGAATGATCTTGTGGTGATGAGGAGGAAAAAGATGGAATGGTGATGTAATATATTTAGGTTGGATTGTGTGTTAGTTTAGATGGTGATGATGATGATGATGGTGATGGTGAAATTGATTTAATATTCTCTCTCCCACACATACACATTCTCTCTCTTTCTCTCTCTCACTCGTTCTAGATTCTTCAAGCGTTCTACATTTAAAAAAGCGATAAATATATAAATGAAAGAAAGAAAGAAGCAAGTACAGTAAACCGGAAGGGAAACAGGAGAAAAAGCGGGAGATAAGGAGAGGAATGAGGGAAAGAAGTGAGGGGAAAGAGGGGAGGAAAAAAAAAAAAAAAAAAGGAAAGAAAAATGAAAAACGAGAGAGGGGAAAGTGAGAGGAAGACCAAAAAACTAGATTGAGGGGAAGACAGTGAGAGGGATCAGGTAGGGAGAGGAAGGGACAGAGGGGAGAGTGAGGGGAGGAAGAGGTTAATGAGCGTGGAAGTGTTAATGACCAGCACGCCTCTAACGACTGTCACGTGACCTTGGCTTCCGGGGTCACAGGTCACGCAGGGTCAACTCTACGTGAGGGAAAAAAGAGGAGGAGGAGGAGAAGTAGGAGGAGGAGGAGAAGGAGGAGGAGGAGGAGGAGTGAGTGGAGGGGAAGTGGTGTTGGATTGAGTAGAACTGTAAGTGGAATATTTGATTGAGTGGAAAATTAAGTGGAAGGTAAAGTGGAAGGGTAAGAGCCTCCGTACCTGTGTTTTGATGTTACACAGGTGAGTGATTAGTAAATACAGGTGATGAGTAACACACACACACACACACACACACACACACATAAGGTATACCCAAAGTGTGTGTGTGTGTGTGTGTGTGTGTGTGTGTGTGTGTGTGTGTGTGTGTGTGTGTGTGTGTGTGTGTGTGTGTGTGTGTGTGACCGACTGTGGAGGTTAACCTTTAACAAACAATATACATGACTAAGAAAAGAAAGAGAGAGAGAGAGAGAGAGAGAGAGAGAGAGAGAGAGAGAGAGAGAGAGAGAGAGAGAGAGAGAGAGAGAGAGAGAGAGAGAGAGAGGAGAGAGAGAGAGAGAGAGAGAGAGAGAGAGAGAGAGAGAGAGAGAGAGAGAGAGAGAGAGAGAGAGAGAGAGAGAGAGAGAGAGAGAGCGAGAGAGAGAGAGAGAGAGAGAGAGAGAGCAAGAGAGAGAGAGAGAGAGAGAGAGAGAGAGAGAGAGAGAGAGAGAGAGAGAGAGAGGAGAGAGAGAGAGAGGAGAGAGAGAGAGAGAGAGATGAGAGAGAGAGAGAGAGGTGGGGGAAGAAAGAAGGTAATAAAAAAGGAGTGAGGGAGAGGAAACGGCTTGGCAGGGAGGGAGGGAAGGGAAGGGAAGGAAGGAGGGAAAGAAGGAAGGAGAGAGGGAGGGAGGGAAAGAAAGAAAGAAGGAAGGAGAGAGAGAGGTATATTTCATCGGTATATTAAAAAGAAAAAACAATAATAAAATAAAGAGAGAGCGAGAGAAAAAAATAGAAAATTGATCAAAATAATAGGAGTAAGGAAGAAGCAGTGAGGGAGAGAGGAAAGGGGTGAGGGGAAAGGGGAGAGGGAAAGGGGGGGTAGGGGGGTGTCGCCATGGCGGGTGGTCGTTGTAACAGACAGAAGTAAGTCACAGCTACACATGTTGCCTCTCAGGTTACAACGACTCGCTCTCTCTCTCTCTCTCTCTCTCTCTCTCTCTCTCTCTCTCTCTCTCTCTCTCTCTCTCTCTCTCTCTCTCTCTCTCTCTCTCTCTCTCTCTCTGTTTCAATACATTCACTTATCTATCAATCAAACTGGATGTAAGTGTTTTTATTTTTATCTATCTATTTATCTATCTATCGATCTATTTATCAAGCCAGCCGGGCGTGTCTCGTTTATCTATCGGTCTATCTATCTGTCTCTGGTTGAAGTGTTTATCTGTTTATCGGTCACATGACACACACACACAATCCCACGGTGCTTCAAGGTAACACACACACACACACACACACACAGGTAAGGTACTCTCGCTCTTTCTCTCTCTCATGTAAGAAACACCAGAGGTCACCTAACACCGTGACCTGCTAGGGGGGGAGGGGGTGGAAGAGGAGGGGTGAGGAGGGGAGAGGAAAGGTTACGGTGTTGGGGGTGGGGGCGAGGGGAGGGAAGGGGTGGAGGGGGAGAAAGGTGTGGTTAGGGTCACGTGTATGTATTTGAGAGCGACAGGTGAGGGCAGGTGAGGTTAGGTGCGTGGGTGGAGGGTGGGTAGAGGGTGGGTGGGTGGATGGTGTGGGTTGGATGGTGGGTAGAGGGTGTAGGCGTGACTGGGCGGCCTTGTGATCTTCGTAGAATAAAAGACAAGAGGTCACGGTAAAAAAACAACAAAAAATTGGTTCTTTTGTTTGATGCTACTTTGGCTTGTCATCTACGTGTCATGAATCTACTTTAGTATGCGAGCGATCTACACTTTATATTGCGATCTACGGGTCATGAATCTACTTTGGTATGTGATCTACACTTTATATTGCAAGTGTGAGTGAAATTATTGAAAGTCCTACGAGGAGAGGAAGGCCAGTTGTAAGATGGAAGGAAAGGAGGATGCTATTCTATACATTTTTGACGTAAACCTCATACTTTTTCGAGTTATCAAAATTAACATGATTTCTGCCAAGTCAAAAGTAGTTAAAACCAAATATCTATAAACTTAAAATGACTCCACAAAAAAGAAAGAAAGAAAAAATGTGTAACACTTAATTTGACTTACACTGACACAGGTGAACGCAGGGACACCACAACTAGAGAACTTTTTTTTCACCTCACCCACACCCCTCAGCCGCGCCGTGACTTGAGGTGATGGGCGGGGCAGTGAGGGGAAGACAAACGGGCAAAGCAGGGCAGGGCAGGGCAGGGCAGGGCAAGGCAGGGTAAGGCAGGGCAAGGCAGGGCAAGGGGGAGTGCGTTTTTCCATGTTTTAACGGAAAATACAGCGCCTTTGTGGGATTTTGAAACACATACATACATACATATTTTCTTTTTCTTATCTTCTTTATTTGATCTCTCTCTCTCTCTCTCTCTCTCTCTCTCTCTCTCTATCTATCTATCTATCTATCTATCTTTCCAGCAAGTATTTCTTAAGTCATAGAATTGAACAACACTCACCACCACTACAGGTAACTTAATATACAGGTACGGAGATGCATTCACTTAACTATACACACAACAATACAATCTAAAAAAAACTTCCTCTATAGCTTCTGTATTCACAAAGGTATGCGAACACCTTAAGGGGGATACTGAACCAAAAAACTATAATTTACCTTTAGATAGAGGACAAAAAAAACCCCATGGCCTTGAAAGAGTCAGTTCGCACCTGTTGTAACATGGACAGACAGATAGACTCCCTTTCATTAGCACACAAAGGAAATACCTGAGTGTACTGTGTTATGTGTGTACCTGGATAGACGGACAGACAGGTGTGGGGATGCTAATTAGTCTTTGTGACGTGTGGAAAAAAAGTTGTATTTGTGGAGGTAGTACTAAAGGGAAGGACAGTGAGTGGTATTGTGTAATGATAGTGATAAAAACAGATAAGGGGTACTCTGTGTGTGTGTGTGTGTGTGTGTGTGTGTGTGTGTGTGTGTGTGTGTGTGTGTGTGTGTGTGTGTGTGTGTGTGTGTGGTAGCTGTGCCTAG
>JAPQNM010000042.1:12920348-12927848 GCA_029783475.1 Metacarcinus magister
CCGCTGAGGTAGAAGAGGAGGAGGTAGAAGAGGAGGAAGCCGTCGAGGAGGAAGAGGCAGAGGAGGAGGAGGAGGAAGAAGAGGAGGAGGAGGAAGGTGCTGAGGAGGAGGAAGGTGCTGAGGAAGAGGAAGGTGCTGAGGAGGAAGAAGGTGAGGAGGAGGAGGAAGGTACTGAAGAAGAGGAGGAAGAGGAAGACGAGGAGTGACGTGTTCTCTTCATGTACCTGTAAAGAGAAGAGGTGAAGGTGTGATATTTGACTGCCTGTAGATACGGGAGGAGGAGGAGGAGGAGGAGGAGGAGGAAGAGGAGGAGGAGGAAGACATCTCGTATATTTATCTCCTTGTGCATCATCTCCTTATTCTTGTTTTTTCTTCCTTCGTTTCCTCCTCCAAGGGCACGTAAGACCCTCCTTTTTGCACCTCCATGTACGTGTGTGTGTGTGTGTGTGTGTGTGTGTGTGTGTGTGTGTGTGTGTGTGTGTGTGTGTGTGTGTGTGTGTGTGTGTGTGTGTGTGTAACTGTGTACGTATGTTTGTGTGTACGTATATAGATCTATTTGATATAAAATAAAGATATGACAAGTGATATTTGCGTTTTTTCTACCTTCCTGTGTGTGTGTGTGTGTGTGTGTGTGTGTGTGTGTGTGTGTGTGTGTGTGTGTGTGTGTGTGTGTGTGTGTGTGTGTGTGTGTGTGTGTGTGTGTGTGTGTGTGTGTGTGTGTGTATGTGTGTGTATGTGTGTGTATGTGTATGTGTGTGTGTATGTGTGTGTATGTGTGTGTATGTGTATGTGTGTGTGTGTGTGTGTGTATGTGTGTCCTTGCTCATGTCCGTGTTCAAGAGGGAATGAGGGAGGAAGAGTGGGAGGGAGGAAGAGTGGGAGGGAGGAAGAGTGGGAGGGAGGGAGGGAGGGAGGGAGGGAGGGAGGGAGGGAGGGAGGGAGGGAGGGAGGGAGGGAGGGAGGGAGGGAGGAAGAGAAGGAGGGAAGGAAAGAGGAAGGGAAGGGAGAGAGGGAGGAATGGAGAGAGGGAGGAAGGGATGGAGGGAGGAAGAACACTTAATTTTTTTTCACTTAATTTTTTCGAGAAAAACTGCCAACGACGGTATTCGTCATCATTCTAAGTTCAAGAAAACGGGCTCAATATAGCTTATTATTGTTTATTGAAGATGTATAACTTCAATTTCTATGCTTTTTCACGTTTCTGTAACGGAAATATTTCTTTTATTATTTTAGAAGCGGAAAATGACCAAAATTGAGGTTAAAAGCATTTGACGCCATTTTACTGCGTAATTATTAGTCTTAAGCAAATATTCATTGAGACAAAGTTGTAGAGTTTTAAAATGTCTATTAGATGCTGCAAAAATATTTCCATTATCTCTAATAGCATTCGAGAACATAAGGAAGAAATTAATTTTTTTGGAAAAAAGATACGGTTGACATTTTCTTGGTTGTTTACAACCCATTGTCAATATACTATAGCTCAAAAGAACAGGAGTTTTCTGCTCTATCTAATTGACTCTATACATCTTTTACGTAAACCTCATAATTTTCGAGTTATTTAATAAAACTTTTCGAGTTATTCCATTTTTCCATCGATTTCCTCCCTTTCTCACACTTTTATCCTTCCTACGTTCCTCCCACCTCTCCCTTCTCCCTCACTCTATTCCTTTCAATCCCTTTTTTTTCTCCATCCCTAAAACTCATCCCTTTTTTTCCCCTCTTTTTACTACCTACTCATCCTTCCCTTCCTCCCTCCCCCTCTAACTCCCTCCCTTCCTCCCTCCCTTAACACCTTCAGAATATGTAAGGGGCGTGAGAAAGTGCACCTTCCTATTTTTTCTCCCTATCCCTTCTTCTTCCCTCATTCCCCTATTCCCAGCCTCCCCTTCCTCCTTGAAAAGTACTCAGTATACTCAGTAATTTAGTCACGTGATCAAGTGAACTGTGACGTCATAGGTCAAGGAAGTAACGGGAGGGTCAAGGGTCGTCATGCTGGGAGGAGGAGAAGTAAAAAAAAAAGAGTAAAAAGGAAGAACAGACAGCACCAGTTCTATTAGGCCTAACGAGGTTGTTCGAGTGGCTACACTACTACTATAATATTTACTTGATAGAGAAAAAAGGACAACAAAGTGGAAGGCTCCTCCCCACCCACCCCTCCCTCCTAAATAAATAACATTAATACGAGTGGACAAATGTGATGGAGATTGGTGTGGAGAGGGAGGTAAAATAGGTAGGAGAGAGGGATGGAGGGAACGATATCGATAAGGAAGGAAGGAGGGACAGAGGGGAAGGGAGGGAAAGAAATGTATAGAAGGAAACGAGAGAGGAAACAATATGAGAGAATGAGAAAGAGAGAGAAAGAGAGAGATGAAAATAAATGAATACTTTGTACATACATTGACAGACAGACACATATGGACAAACAGACTTATAGATACACAGACACAGACATATAAGGACACACAGACAGACAGACAATCTCCCCATCACACCTTCCTCTCTTAATTAGGTTACCTGTTCAAGGGGAACTAAGGTGTCTGTTGACTACTGTGTGTCTTACGTGCTGAATAGAAGGGTGGGTATGTGTGTGTGTGTGTGTGTGTGTGTGTGTGTGTGTGTGTGTGTGTGTTGCAGGATTTGTTAAGCATGTACCATTCAAGCAAACACACACACACACACTTTCCATTTCTATCAGCAACTCTCCTTCCCGTCCACCCTTCCTTAATTTTACACACACAAACAAAAAAAGAAAAACAAATTGAAACACCATAAATAACACAAGAATTAGCCAGCAAGTCAGAAAGTCATCATCATCATCATCATCACGACCCTCCTAATAGTCTAGCTTAGGACCTACAGGAGACAGACGCCCTTGGTCAGTATTTGCCTCTCCCTGCCACAGTTTGCTTGGGAGTGTGAAGGACCTACTGAGCAAGCATTCCTTTCTCTGTCACCGTCTCCTGCTGGTGGGGCGTGAAGGCCAGTGTGGGCGTGAGCACGTATAAAGCATGGTAGTATGATCGAGGTAGACACATACACACTCCCACTCCTCCTCCTTCAGTATTCATTCCTTCGTCAGCGCCTTCACCATGAAAGTTCTGGTAAGTCTTCATTCAGTGTGTTGATTTCTAAAACTTATAGAAAATGTGACTTAAGTTTCATTGAGGTGTTGAACTTCCTCTTTTTCCTCCCTCACTTCCCCTAATTTCCTCTTATTTCCCCTCACTCCTTCCCTCAGTTTATCGTCGCCCTGGGTCTGGTTTCCCTTGCCGCCGCCCGCCCCAATGACATCTTTGACTTCGAAGGGGAAGACGCAGAACACGAACAGGAGGGCGAGCCTGGAAAGTCAGTCACCGGCGAGTACAAGTAAGTCAACACCACAGTCAGTCATCACCATCAACACCACAATCATCACCATCAACACCACAATCATCACCATCATCATAAACAAATATGTCACTGAATCCTCCTCTTTCTCCTCATAAACCTAATCTGAATCCTTACCTCCCTATCCTCATATTCCTCCACTATCTCCCTCTCTCTCCCTCCTCCTCCCCTCACCCTAACACCCTGCCGCCTTCCCCTGCAGGTGGGAGAGTCCTGAGGGTCTTGAGTTCTTCGTCAAGTACATCGCTGACGACAAGGGTTACCGCGTCCTCGAGTCCAACGCTGTGCCTGCCGCCTATGGTGTCAGCGCTACAGGGGAAGAAGCTGATCTCGAGGGGGATGAGGATGAGGACGAGGATTAGAGCGAGGACGAGGACGAGGATGAGAGGAGTAAGAAGAAAGGATTAAGAGAATATGATGAAGATATGGATGCAGTGTGAAAATTATAGGACGAGAAGAAAAGATGAGGACGAGGATGAGGGTGCTAAGAGAGGGAGAGAAAAAGAAAGAAAAAGAGAGAGAGAGGACACTGCACCATAAGCACCAATCAAGAGAGGAGACATCACGAAGCATCAATCAGCACCATCATACTAACACCATCACCACCAGCAAGCAAGCACTCACCACCACTACTATCAGCACCAAACACACGCCAGCAGCATCAGCACCTAACATCACCACCACTGAGCAAGACCAACACCATCACCACATCACTGCCTCCTCATGTAAACAGTTTATGATCTGTTTTGTACTTAGTTATGCATGCCTTTCATGATGTGATAGCAAAGTCATATAATAATAATAATTACATTGACCCGTATTAGAGCACCTGCTAATTGGGGTTATACATCTGAATGTAATTTTAATGTTGTGTAAACTATTTATATGTAACTTATTGAGACTAATAAATTATCAATTATTCATTATCAATACAGACTATGATATAAATTTCCCTCACCCTGGCTTTCCCTTTCTCTCTCTTTCCCTCACTCTCCTTCCCTCAAAGTTATTCCTCAGTCTACTTTTCATCTACTACTACTACTACTACTACTACTATATAATGGTGAAGAAAGGAGGAGAAGGAGGAGGAGGAGTAGGAGGATAATGAGATGAAAGAGTTATGTAGAGAAGGTGAAAGTGATGAACAGTTCAACAAATATGGCAGTTACTCCCCTCTCTCCTCCTCTCCCCTCTCCCTCTCACTCTCCCCTTCTCTCCTCCTCCTCCATATTCTCCTCTTTCTTTCCCTTATCTTCTAACCCCCTCTCCTACCCCTCCCCTTCCCTTCCCTTCACTCCCCTCTACCCTTCCCCCTTCCTTTCCCCTCTTTACCCTATCAGTCTCCATCCCTCACCCCCCCCCCCATCCCCTCAACACCAGACAAGAAGCTGCACGCGCTGTTTCGATGTAGGGTTACAACACACACACACACACACACACACACACACACACACACACACACACACACACACACACACACACACACACACACACACCACACAAACACATGGGTTAGGTCGTGGCCTTGGGTTGAGGGCGTGGCACTCCTGTGGTGGCGAAACTCCTTCTGAAGGGACCCAGGGGACACGCATATAGAAAGAGAGAGTGAGAGTGAAAGTGAGAGTGAGAGGGAGTGGATAGAGAAAGAGAGAAGGGTAAGACAAATGAAACTAAACTAACTGTATAAGAAACAAATATTGATAAGAAATATAAATGAATGAATGAATAAAGAAAGATGAATAATATATATGAAACAATAGATAAATTAATAAGCACTAAAAGAAAAAGAAAGAAAGAAAGACAGAAAACAAACAAACAAACAAAGGATAACAAAAACAGACGTAAGGGAAAATGATATATTAGAGTATCTTTTGAAGGTACACTCAATACAGGTGGATGCGCCAGTATTCTCCACGCCCGAAATATATCAGAGGGTAGAATGGTAAAAACAGCTTGAGGTTTTCTTGATCTTATTTGGCGAGATATATATATATATATATATATATATATATATATATATATATATATATATATATATATATATATATAAATATAGATAGATAGATACAATAGATGACAGACTGGAACTTCTTGGTAGCCGAGAGAGGGTTGAGTGATGATGGCCGTGAATTGAGCGGCTGAGTCTGAGCTGTCCACTGTGATGATTTCATCTGGTCTGTTAATTCTGCACTTAGAGAGGATGCAATGTTTTCTGCTTTATAGACATCGTGCGTAGAACGGGCGACATGAGTGAGAGTTTGAGCAATTTTAAGGAACGAATGAGTTGCACCTAATTTAGAATGACCAGAAAAATGAGAAATTAAGGCAGCAGTAAACTCATCGTATGTAGAGAAACTTAGGAATTTATCAGTCTTTATCAATTTACCAGCAAGGCTAGAAGGTGTTTCGTCCTTCTAAGCGACGAAAACGAATCCAACATATAAAAAAAATAATCAGGAAGGAACTAAAAATCTATGTATGAATGAATGAATAAATGATTTAGTAATGATAATAATAAAAATAGAAGAGAAGGAGAAACAAAGAGTGTACATAAAACAAGAAGATATATGAGAGTACCTGGGAACGTATGGGACTGACAGGTGAGAGGGAGAGAGAGAGGGGGAGAGGGGCTGGGTGCCATAGGTGAAGGAAGGCAGGTGAAGGGGGGGAGGGGGCAGGTGAAGGGGGAGGTCTTACAGGTGAGTTAGATGGTAAAAAAAAAAGAGATGGGTTTAAATGGGTTGTACGTGGGAAAGGAGGAAGAGGAGGAGGAGGAGGAGGAGGAGGAGGAGGAGGAGGAGGAGGAGGAGGCAGTATCCTAAATCCCTGTCGCTTCTCTACATGCCTTCCCCACGGCCTGAGTTGAAGGACATCCGCTGAAGGAGTATAAAGGGTGAGGAAAGGAAGAGGGACACACACTTCCTTCCCTCACCTCCTCTCATACTGACGAAGGTTGCTGCTGCTGCTGCTGCTACTACCTCACACTAACTCACACTGCAACAATCATGAAGGTTATGGTAAGTAGAGAGAGAGAAAGAGAGATAGAGAGAGAGAGAGTAAAGCCCTCATAACAAATCAAATCTCTTCCTTATCTCACTTTATCTCTCTTCCTTCCTCTTTCCTTCAGTCTTAATACAGTAATCTACCTCACCCTCCCTTCCCCTCACTTCCTCACTCCTTCACTCCTTCCCTTCCCCTTCCTTCCTCTCACCCTCTCACTCCCTCCCTCAGCTGGTCATCGCTCTGGGCTTGGTCGCGCTCGCCGCCGCCCGCCCTAATGACATCTTTGACTTCGAAGGGGAAGACGCTGAACATGAACAAGAGGGCGCCGCGGGCCAGTCAGTTACCGGAGAGTACAAGTAAGTGTGCCTCCTCTTCCTCCTCTCCCTCCTCCTCCTCTTCCTCTTCCTCCTCCATTATCTTCCTAATTCTTCCCCCTTAACGCCCTTTCCCCTTGCCTTCTCCTTCAGGTGGGAGAGTCCAGAGGGGATTGAGTTTGTGGTCAAGTACATCGCTGACGACAAGGGTTACCGCGTCCTCGAGTCCAACGCTGTGCCCGCCGCTAACGGTCTCAGTGCCACCGGGGAACAGGCTGACCTTGACGGCGACGAGGACGATGACGATGACGAGGAAGATGAGGATGATAAGTAAAAGGATTGAAAAGGATTTGGTACTAAGGATTTGAAGTAGGATCCGTGAATGTGTGATGATTATTATGGAAGAGGAAGAGGAGGAGGAAGAGGAGTAGGAGGAGGAGAAAGAGGAGTGATATCTCTCTACCTTTTTCTTCCATTCCTCTTTCTCTCTCATTATTGTCATGTTTATAAGCATTGTGAATAAACTATTTATTACTGCTGATACACCTGCTTTGTTTACCTGTGTGTGTGTGTGTGTGTGTGTGTGTGTGTGTGTGTGTGTGTACTACTACTACTACTACCACTACTAAAACACTTTCCTAACCAGTCACGTCCTTCCCTCCCCCAAACACACACGCCTGCCCCCCACCCCCCCCCCAACCCCCTGAGATCAGCTGCCCGTGAAAGACGAGGTCACCACACATTCCATTTTCTATTGCACGCAACGCAAGACGACGCCTGAAAGAAAACGGAGAGC
>JAPQNM010000042.1:12930348-12942848 GCA_029783475.1 Metacarcinus magister
CTCTCTCTCTCTCTCTCTCTCTCTCTCTCTCTCTCTCTCTCTCTCTCTCTCTCTCTCTCTCTCTCTCTCTCTCTCTCTCTCTCTCTCACACCTGCAATCTCCAGGTAAACTAATTACAACTTTTGGGAATGAATTTGACAAGAGAGAATTTAGGAGGAAGGGAGAGAGGGAAAGAAGGAGGGAAGAAGAGAGGGAGGGAGGAAAAACAAAGAAAAAGAGAGAGAGAAGAGGAAAATACGTGACCCATGGAAAGGAAACAAGAAAAATTGAGGAAAAACAACACATAACAAATAATTTTTTCTTAGTTTTCCTCCTCCTCTGGGAAAAATAAATGTTTAGGAAATGAATAAGATAAGAAAAGATAATGGGGAGGTATAGGTAACCCCATTAGGGAGGTAAGAGGTAAGGGAGGCATGGGGAGGTTATGGAAGGAAATGGGTAATGGGAAAGAAGAGGAAAGGGGAAAGAAATGGGGAGGAAAGTAGTGACATGGGGAGGGAAATGAGGAATAATGTAATGTAAGGTAAGGATAAGGCCCGGTATGGGTAAGTATGGGAGATAATGGGGAATGAAATGGTAGTAATGGGTAACTTATTAAATGGGTAAAGGAAGATATGGTTAAACATGGGAAATAATGTGGGACAGAAAAATATAGAAATGGGTCCTTTGTATAGGTAAAAAAAAATAATGGGGAAGGATAACAAATAAATAGGCCTTTCCATTAACCCTTTTACCCCTTAACCAATAAAACATAAAATAAAATAATAATAATGGGTCCTTTAAATGTATAAGCAAGGGTGAAAATAATGGTGACAACTCAATTAATGGGTAGGTTTAAAGAGGGGTAGAGGGGCGTGGCAATGCAATAGTGGGTGACCTCCCTGCTTGGTGACCCTGTGGTTCCTGCTGCCCTAAAAATCGAGGTCAGACCCTTCGGCAAAGTTTGGTCTCCTATATAAGAGGGGGTAGGGTTGGGTCTCCTCATTCCTTCTGCTGTAGCAACCTCCACCACAACTAAGTCTCCACCTCTACCTCTACCTCCAACATCATGAAACTCGCAGTAAGTTTTTGTAAAGATGGGAAAAAAGGATATTTCTCTCTTTTTCCCTAACCTAACCTAACCTAATTTAACCTAACCTAACGTAACGTAACTTAACTTAACCTAACTTTTCTCTCTATAGTTAGTTAATGCAAAATAAGTAAGCGCCAGACATCACAGGAAAAATGTATCTCTTTTTCTTTCTATAATAATACGTAAAAATCATGAACTATATAAAAAAACTGACGCTTTGCTGCAGTGCTAATCTCCGTTTCTTTCTTTGTTTTTTTTTCTCTTCCTCCTCCTCCACCATCCCCTCACGCCCTTCTCCCTCCCTTCCCTTCGCAGGTCACCCTCCTCCTGAGCCTGGTCGCCCTGGTCGTCGCTCGTCCAGATAAGGTCATGGACATCGACCTTGAGGACATCCACCACGATCTGGACATCGCTGACGACACCTCAGTCACTGGATCCTACAGGTAAGGACACTACCATTCCTAACTACCATTACCCTTTTACTAGCACTCCTAACTACCATTATCACTCCAACTACCATCCCTAACTACCATTACCGTTTTACTATTACTCCTAACTACTATTATTACTCCTACTACCATTGTCTTTTACTATTACTCCTAACTACCATTAACACTACCATATACTCCATCTCTCTTTATAGGTGAAACTAGCTTAAAGATGGAGTAAATTTTGGGAGTAAATTTTGGTATGAAGAACATTTTTGGAGTAATTTTTGGAAATAAATTTTGGAATGGAGTAAATTTTTGGAATGAGTGAAATTTATCCATTACCAAAACGCCTCACTAGACCCTTCCTCCTTCTCCTCCTCTCACCCTCACTTCCTCCCCTCACCCTCATCTCCTCACCCTCACACCCTCATCTCCTCATCTCCTCATCTCCTCACCTCCTCCCCTCACCCTCACACCCTCATCTCCTCACCTCACCCCTTTCCTCCCCCCAGCTGGACGTCCCCTGAAGGCGAGACTTTCTTCGTCAAGTACGTTGCTGATGATGATGGTTACCGCGTACTGGAGTCCAACGTGGTGCCTGTCAGCGCTGACGGAGTGAAGGCTGACGGTGCCCAAGGATCCTTCGTCTCCATTGAGGATGATCTGGATGATGATGATGATGATAAATAGATCCTACGAAGGACTCCCTAATGATTTAATGAAATGTATATACTTTCTTCTCCTACTTCTACTTCTTCCTTCCTCTCTCTCTCTTTGCCTCTTCACTCTTACTTTCTTGCTTATATTCTTTCCTCCTCCTCTTCTTCTTCCTCTTCCTCCTCCTTCTCCTCTCTCACGTTTCTATCTCGTGTATGAAATGCAAACAAACGTGCTGTATTTAATTTATTGGCGTTTTAAACAAAGCTAGTGATGCAATCTGGTGTTTTATTCCCCTCACTTCCCATCTCATCTCTCTCTCTCTCTCTTTATCTACATTCTCTCCATTTCTCTTCCTTCTTCACATTTTTTTCCCTTTCACTTATGGTTCTCTCTATTATCTATTTCTTTCCTCATCCTCCTCCTCCCACATTCTGACTCAACCGTCCTCCATATTTACACCCACGTCTCCCTCCCTCCCCTCCCTTTACCAGTTCCTCTCTTATCTTTATTGCATCATCACATTCTCTCTCTCTCTCTCTCTCTCTCTCTCTCTCTCTCTCTCTCTCTCTCTCTCTCTCATTTTTCCTTGTAGTTTTCGTTATATATCCCTTGACCTTAAATCCTCCTCCTCTTTCTCCTCCTCCTCCTCTTTCTCCTCCTCCTCCTCCTTCTCCTTCAGGGCAACACGAGGCGGGTCATCTGGCTTAGAAGGTCAACAAGGCAGTTTTCAGACGAGGTTAAAGTTTGCTACTAATACGAGGCGTCAACCTTTTACAGGTGTGTGTGTACGTGTACGTGTGTGTGTGTACGTGTGTGTGTGTACGTGTGTGTGTGTGTGTGTGTGTGTGTGTGTGTGTGTGTGCAAAAACCTGTTGGCCCAGTTAGTAAGGAAACTACAGGTTCATGGCCGTTCCTCCTCCTCCTCTTCTTCTTCTTCTTCTTCTTCTCCTCCTCCTTCTCCTCCTCCTCTTTTTTAACATTTTCTGAACATCCACTAAAGTTCAGAATTGGAAAAAAAGTAGAACATAATTATTTCCTTATAATTTTCCCTTCAGAGCCCAATATCCTCCCTACTAGTTTCTCTTTCTCTCTCTCCTTTCCTCCAAACAGCCTCACTCGCTTCCCCTCTCACCTTTCCTGCCTCTCTCTCTTTCCCCTCACTTCCCCCTCCCCCCCTACACCTTCACTTGGTCTGGCCTTAAAAACACACACACACACACACACACACACACACACCACACACACACACACACACACACACCTGTTTCGTTAATTACTTGTGAGGGGATTAATAAAAGAGGGAAATTAATGAAACGAGGGGAACAGAGAAAGATTGATAAAAGAAAAGAAAGAGAAATCAAAGAGAAAAGAAAGGAATGATATGGTGGAAGGAAAAATATATATAAAGAAAAAGAGAAAGAGAAAGAGAGAGAAGTTGATGGAATAAATGACGAACACAATAAAAAAAATAATTAGAAAAATAAGTAAATATGATCATAAAATAAATGTACAAATAAAGGAGTAAGTAAACAAGCAAATATATAAACACAAAAACAAACAAAGCAATCAAGGTTAATGTCCTTATAATCAATGACGCAACACATGAGAAGGCGTTGTTGCAAATGTTGATTAGGGAAAAGAAAAAAAAAAATTACATAACAAAACAAAAACAAAACCAGAAATAACAGTAATACCACTTTGCTTATGAAACCAATAATTACAGAACAAGAAATTACAGTTATACCACGTAATAATAATGATGATAATAATAATAATAGTGTTGCATACCGCCACGTAATGCTTGAAAAAGGTGTCAAGAGCAAGTGCATCATGAAGAAAAAGTATATATAATCAGAAATAATATACATAGAGAGAAATGAAAGCCTAAAGGTAGATACATACATACATACATAGATACAATTCAATACACTTAAGTTATCCCACACTCTATACACATACACCATAAATACATACATACATTCATACATGGATAGCTACATAGATAGATAAACAGATAGAAAGAAAGATAGATAGATATTGACATAACAGTAGAGAAAGAGAGTGCGAGAGCGAGAGAGAGAGAGAGAGAGAGAGAGAGAGAGAGAGAGAGAGAGAGAGAGAGAGAGAGAGAGAGAGAGAGAGAGAGAGAGAGAGAGAGAGAGAGAGAGAGAGAATGTGGAGCCTCAAACCACTTTTTCTATAGCCAATAAATCTACATTGCACGCCACTGTTGCAAATTCTTAGAATACTGATTAGGAATAATAATGATGATGATGGTGATGATGAGAAGGAGGAGAACAATTAAAATGGAATTAAGAACAGAAATAATGATGATAATAATAATAATCACGAGAAAAAAAGAATGAAAGAAGAATGAAGAAATAGTTGAAAAACAATAATAATAAGAAATAGTAATCGTGGAAGAAGACGTAAGAGAAGATGAAGATGAAGAAGAAGACGAAGAAGAAGATGAACATTTAAACATTCCTTAACACACTCAAACACACTCCAAATTAACATATAAAACACAAACTAAATATAAAAAATCATAAACACCACTTATCTTCAGCAGCAGACGATAAATGTCACTGTTAATTATCTCGTATATGAAAAACAAACAGCACAGAATCACCTTTAAGGACAAACACACCAGGCTGGGCGATCCGTCACCTGGTGTGTTTGTTTAGCAGGCGTGGAGGTGACTGAGGTGTGTGGTGGTGGTGTGTGGCATGATGGTTTGAAGCACTGAGACGACCCACCGAAGCAGTGTTCATGAAGTGTACCGTTCGAGTCTTGTTTGTTGGTTCGAAATGCGAGGTGAGGCTTCGGGTTTGTTGGTTTGATTCACTGTGGTTGTGGTGGTGGTGGTGGTGGTGGTGGTGGTGGTGTAGTATCCTATGAGTAATAATAGAATGACTATGATAATAATAACAATGATAATAATAATAATAATAATGATGGTAGTGATAATAATAACAATAATGATAATAATAGCAACGACAACAACAATAACTACTACTACTACTACTACTACTACTACTACTACTACTACTACTACTACTACTACTACTACTACTACTACTACTACTACTACTACTATTATTATTACTACTACTACTACTACTAGTTATAGAAGCAACAACATTTACATATTTACATATTCACTAACTTGTTAAGCCTCTTCTCTCTCTCTCTCTCTCTCTCTCTCTCTCTCTCTCTCTCTCTCTCTCTCTCTCTCTCTCTCTTTTAGGTCATTGCTTTACCAACATTCTGTTAATTCAGTAAAAATTTCGTTCACAGAATTAGCCTGGGAGGAGGAGGAGGAGGAGGAGGAGGAGGAGGAGGAGGAGGAGGAGGTACTAACGGAGAAAGTGAGAGGAAAGGAGCAGAGAGAAGAGGGGGAGGGAGAAAGAGGGAGCCTAAGGGGTGGTGATGGAGGAGGAGAGGGGATGGGGGAAGGTGAGTGGGAGGGAGGAAGGGGATTGGGGAGGGGGATTGGGAGGGGTAGGATAGGCCAGGTTCTTAGTCAGTTGGGATGGCTGGCTGTGTGTGTAGTAGGTCAATGCCGTACACACACACACACATTTACTATTACGCTAATGATCTAATTTACCTGCAACTCATGACTCAGCTTTTTAATTATCAAGCACACACCTGTCATTCAAACATTACCTGTATAGAACGTGTCCTTAAATCATTCCCTTGAATTAACTAGGCTTAATTTTGACATGTACATAAATTTTGGTAGGCTGTGAGTCATCAATTTTGCATCACAAACGTAATTATTCATGAACATATTCTTACTTTGGCCTGAATATCGATTAATATATATTCATTATTTAATTTTATTCTAAGTTGTTATTTATTGCATACTAACCTAACCT
The DNA here is from genome assembly GCA_029783475.1 of Metacarcinus magister. Taxonomy (NCBI): domain Eukaryota; kingdom Metazoa; phylum Arthropoda; class Malacostraca; order Decapoda; family Cancridae; genus Metacarcinus; species Metacarcinus magister. Next base: position 12,936,396 of record JAPQNM010000042.1, read on the forward strand.
TATGCTATATATATATATATCATAATCGTAAGGCTTTTGTTTTACTGTATATGCATATCATTTATATCTATATCATTGTCTATTTAAACATTTTTTTTTTTATATATGCAACTTGTGAGAAAACTTGTTTGTGCTGTAAGATAGATAAGCTTCTCAGGAATAATAAAAAATATTGACCAGTTAAGTTTACCCTATTAATTTATTTTTATGTAACTATGTCTAAACTATTTCTTCTTTGACTTTATAATTTCAGACTTTTATATATTATCGTGAAATCTAACTTGCCTCCTCTACTCCCATCAATATCTAATCTCATTCTCCTGTATTTCCTGTCTTTAATTACACACTCAACCTATTACCAAACACATTCTTCAACAGATGGGGAACAATTACATCATTCTACATATCAACATTTATAGGTTAAGGTATGCAGCTTACATAATAATCACGTGAGGACTGTAAATCAAATGTCACTTACTATACCACACTTCAGCCATACAAGAACAATTATGACAACATGATATCGTATCTTTATAGGTGACCCTTTGCCTCCTATGGTACGATGTGTGGATTGGTAACGATTTGTTGTAAGACTTTATAGGTTACGAAGCCATTGTGACATAAATTCATGATTTATACGTAGCAGAGAAAGGGGAAGGAAAAGAAAGGGAGAAATAATGATGTTTGGTAAATATTAATGCATTGTTTGTGTGTGTGTGATGTTGAATATGGTATTAGTATTAGTATTAGTAGTTGGAAAATATAATACGTAATACTTGATAGTCTCTTAAATTTATATACAATAATTATATATCTGTCATATTTTCATCTGTCTGTGGGTGAAAGATTCTTATTTAATATACTTTGAAAGAGGAAAGATTGCTGTTATTATTACTATTATCATTATTATTACTATTATTATCATTATTATTATTATTATTATCATTATTATTATTGTTGTTACTATACTCTCAAGGATAAGGAAAGTAGATATTTCATATAAACAAATCAAATCATATTTATGATAAACCAGAAAGGGGTGAAGGAAAGTCTCTCACACACACACACACACACACACACACACAGACACACACACACACACACACACACACACAGACACACACAAACACACACACACACACAACCACGCCCTAACTTCAAGCACCGTGACCTTTCTTAGTTCACCTTCTGCTTTTAATCTATGTCCAGTTGGAACACACACACACACACACACACACACACACACACACACACACACACACACACACACACACACACATACACACACACACACACACACACACACACTGACCACCCAATCCCACCCACAATGCATTTCGGGGCCAAAATGAGGGACAGAAAGTGTGATTGTGAAATAACTTAATGAGGCAAGAATTATATGTGTTTGATAGATTACAAAGTGGATAGAAAAAGTGGTGTTAATAGATAATGAAATCTGCTTCTTGCAAGTGGTATATGCAAGCAGGAGGGCATGGCGATAAAGAGTGCGTTTAGCCCGTGTTAGGAGATAGAAAATAAATGAATAAAATGAAAATAATTAGGTTATAGACGGTTTGGTGTGCTCGTAAATGTCACAATTGTGTTATTTATAATTATTGATATTGATCTATGAGTGATTTTTTTGTATTTGTTATTGGTAAAAAAATTATAAAGCATATGAATCTTTCTCCTGCGGATTCTGATTCTCTTTTTTTTGTGTGATGTTTTAATTCCGGTTCTCATTGTGGCTTTATTTTTGCTTTTCTGAACCTAAGTATACTGAATTTATAGTTATCTTATCCACTCAAGTCTATTTATATATCTTATCAGTGGTAATCTAACCCTTACTTAATGTCTGGCTATTACCCTCATGTTTATATAGCAATTCTTTCAACCGTCATCTCATACACGACACAACATTGACATTAGGAGGAACAGACAACAAGAGTCCTACTGGATCTAATAAAAAAAAAGAGGCAACGGTCATCTTTGCCGTGACCAGGATTCGAACCTGGGTTATTGCGGCCACAACGCAATGTACTAACCACTATACGATCACGGCCACCACCGCTGCTATGTGAAGGATATTCTACAAACGAGTAATTTCTAATCTTTAATTACTTCAACACGAGATAAGAAGATACAAGAGATGTTAAATTCTACGAAAAATATAAAATAGATCAACTAGTTCACCTGTTATATAATTAAATAATAGTCTTATTTACACTAAGGTCACTCGCTCTTGTACAGATAATAATATTCTTAACCTGTTCCTTACTTAATACCTAGACTACTACTCCTTATACCGTCTTGCTATATCGTGGGTGACCGTTATGCATGAGTCATCTGCAGCTGTTCCTCTGTATTATATCTAAGCTGGAAAGTCAACATTTTTCGTTTTGCTAAACCAGTCTCTAAGTGGGTGACTTTTATGTATCATACCACCTACTTTCTTTCCACTGATTCATGCATCGTCTGGAGGAAAAGTTAAGCACAATAGGATCAAACTCTACACATAAAGGGTTTGAATCTATATACATAAGGAATCGAGAGGGAATTGTTTAGTATATGGACTATAAAATCCTTGGTGTCCTTCAGGGATCTATACGAATTTTTGTTATCTTGTGCATTAATGAATAAGTTGAATGAAGCAGATTGTATAAATTTAATCTTGTTTACTGATCATAGTACTAGTAAGAAGAAAAAAACACTTTTAAACCGGTTAAGACAAATGTTAGTAGTTGTCATCTCGTAAATCATTCTTCTCTAACTTATAATTTTTGAGTTTATATTAAATTAATTCCTCCGTTATTACTGCATCACTCTCTCCTCTCCTCTCCATGAACTACCGCTATTTTTACGTGGTTACTCCTGCCCTTGTAAGTTTGCTACATTATAAGAATTACTCTTATTATATCTGCATGCTTCCCTTGACACCATTACACAACACATTCTACCTACACACACACACACTTGTCTCGTGCTATTAGTATGGTAATCTTATTAATGCAAAATTTAATAAGTATATATCTTCCCTCCTTCATCCTCTTCTTGCTTATTCCCGTCTTTCCTTTCCTTCTATCCTAACACTCCCTCGAGGTGGACAGAGTGTGTGGTGTTGGGGGGGAGGCAGGGAGGTAAAATTTATGACCTTTCTCTCTCTCAATGTCTCTTTTTTTTTCTTTTTTTTTCTTGTTGTTTGAGTTGAATGCATTATTATATTTGGTTACAGTACACTACAGTTTACACTACGAAGATTTTAGCAATGTTAAGTAATGGTCTTCAAAACTTCAGTGCTTAGAGGTAGGCTACTTGGGTGGGAGGGAGAACTATAGAATTTTCTGCCTAATTTTATTTATTTTCTCCACCTCCTACAACTTAAACGAGAGACAAATCCAACAACTAAATTTCCTAACTTATTCAGAACTCTTTTATTATGTACTTTTCTTGATATGGCAATTTAGCGAGTTAAATTTATTTTTTTTTATCTATATTATGTTTTGTATCGCTTGACTGCACACAAAAAAAAAGAAGAAAAAAAACCCCTCAAGAATAGGCTTACTAGTGCAGGAGGTCACACACACATTGCATCACGCATCTCCTTGATGTAGAGGTCACTTGGTGTTGTGTGGGTCACGGGTCTAGGTCAGGATGGAGTGATCGTGTCATAGTGTTCCTTGGCTGGTATTCAAGATAACTTACTAAGGGTGTATCAGTGTATCAGTGACCTATAGGTGATGACTGTACTCAAACAACCTTCTTCACTAATAAACAGATGAACGCCATGAACGGATTACGCGAAGACTTAAGTTTCGTTGAATATCTAAAACTGATTACTGAATGTGTGTTAATGGTTAATATTCGTTTAGGGATTTTTTTTTTTTTGTCCTTTTAAAACGAAATCCAGTTATTCTATTCACTGGAACTTCTCTCTTTCCCACGGAGAAGCTAGACACAGACCGTAGCTGATTGGAAATTAAAAACAAACACTGATTTCACAAACATATTACAAATTTGAAAGTCATGTTATTTAGACATTACAAAAAAACGATATAATAGGTCCACTTTCTCTCTTGGAGCAAACATTTGGCTACTTGATTTCATAACACAGTCTCGCCCGTCATAAAGTAAAAATATTCAGATCAAGTTCAACAATCAACAACAATTATTGCGAGGGAAGACGTTTCACAAGACCACAGTGTAATGGGCCTATCAAGCGACGTGTTTGGAGACGGGCGTGGCGAGGCAGACTGTGGGTGAGGTAACTAGGACGGGCTTAGGGGTGAGACTGGGCAGGGCTGGGCTGGGCTAGGCTGGGCAGGACGGGTTTGGGGGTAGAAGGGCGGCGATACTGTCCGTGTTGTCGGCTCCGAGACGTCAGGCCAAGATGACTCGACCTCAATTGTCGGGTATAAATGGTGTGTAGCCAGCAGGAGGTAGTCAGACAAGCCACAGTCCTCATCCAGGTCTCTCTCAGCTCTCAACCAAACCACCAATCAACCAACACTCAACATGAAGTGCACAGTGAGTCCAAACAACCACAACTACCATCACTACTACTACCAAACAACCGAAAATTGCCCAAGAAAACGAAAAAAACGGATAAACAGAAGATATTTTCTTTTCTGTTAGTTAAAAATCAATTCATCGACGAAAATTAAGAGAAAAACAGAAATAATTTATGAAAGAGCGAATACGAAAAAAGTTATTGTTTACAGTGCCAAAATAAGGGAGCGTGAATAAGCAAACAGTAAAGCAAACAAACAAACAAACAAACAGTAAAACAGATCCAGAAGAAAAGAAAAAAGTAACATTAGAATGAAAAACACGAGAAAAAAAATGTGAATAGTTGACAGCCAGTTCCCAGTTCCCAGTCCCCAGTCCCCAGTTTCCAGTTCCCAGTCCACAGTTTCCAGTTCCCAGTCCACAGTTTCCAGTTCCTAGTTTCAAGTTTCCAATTCCCAGTTCCAGTTTCCAATTTCCCAGTTCACAGTTTCCAGTTCCTAGTTCCAAGTATCCCAGTTCCTAGTTCCCAATTCCCAGTTACAAGTTTCTAGTTCCTAATCCCCAGTTCACAATTTCCAGTATCCAGTTCCTCATTCCTAGTTCTCAGTTCCCAGTTAACAGTTCCTAGTACAGTCTGGTAATGACCTAATGATCAATATTTAACGTTTTAGTGAAAGTTGTTCCTGCGTGCGCCATGTCTGTCTGTTTGTCTGTTTGTTTGTTTGTCTGTCTATCTGTCTGTCTCTTCGTGAGCTCAGATTCAGATTAAGACAACTAACGGCACATTCTCTTTTCTTATATATCAATTTTAATTCAAGTCAAGTTAACTGTACAAAGAAAGAAAGAAAGGAAGGAAGGAAGGAAGGAAGAACAGTTGTTTTGTCTTCAATAGTTCAAATTCAAAGCTCAATCCACGAAACAATAAGAGAGAACAGCAGCAAAAACATAATAACATAGTTCATCTTTACATTGCAATTTCAAGGTCACACACAAAAGAAAACATGATTCGCAAAAGTAGAAGAAATTGGGTTGTCACCGCAAGAAAGAAAGAACAAAAGATAAAACAAAAAAAAAAACCACGAAGAGTTCAAAGACACACTTCTCTCTTTTTTCTTTACATTCTTAGTTCGTTCAAAGTTCTCTCACCGTCAAGGGCAAGAGAGGAGAGGGGAGAGAGGGTGATGCTGTAACTAAAGGGAGATGACCGGTGAAGATGGGTGGGTGGCGGGCGTGGCTCATGGGGAAGAAGAGTCGTGGGTGTGGCCTGGGTGGGAGGGTGAGAGGGTGGAGGCTTCAAGGCTGCGTTGGTGTAAGATGAAGCCAAGTGAAGCCAAATTCAAACAAGAAATAAGACATTTTAAGCCAATAAGGCCCAATGAAGCTAATTGAATATAAACGAAGCTAATATTAAGCCAAATTAAGCCAAAACAATGATGATAATGATGATGACGATGATAATAAAGATAGTAATGATAATAATAATAGTAATAATAATAACAATCTATCAATCAATTTCATGTTATTCAATTCTACTTCATTTGCATTAACTTCATAATTCATTCTATTTTTGTATATGTATATGTGTGTAACCACCCCACTCACCTCTCCTCCTTCACCCCTCCTTCAGGCCATTCTCCTCCTGGCCCTCGCTGCCGTCGCCTTTGCCCGCCCTGACTCCATCTTTGACTTCTCCGACGAGGACATGCACCTGGACATGGGCATCGACAGCCGCAACACCTACACCGGCTCCTACAGGTGAGACAAGAAGCACACAGGTATTAATTAGAACTTTGTCACGATATAAGAGTCTATAGGTAATATTACAGGTATAGAAATGAAGTTATGATTAGTATTACTGCATTATTTTTTCCCTTTTACATTTTTTAAGCTAGCTATTCCTCATGACTTAATATTCTCATTTTTATAATTTCCCCCTTTTTCCCTCGT
>JAPQNM010000042.1:12947848-12952848 GCA_029783475.1 Metacarcinus magister
ACTGCTACTGCAACACAACGACCCCAGCAACACTCACTGGTACGACCCTGTGAATACGTTGTTGTCGTCAATGTTCTGTCCGTGGTGCTGGTCGTCGGTCTCGTGGCTAAAGGTGGTGTCGGGTCTGGCGGCGGCGAGGACAGCGAGGCCAACGAGGACGAGGATCTGAGGGGAATGAGAGACGTGGAGTTGTTAGTTTGTTAGTGACTTAAAACTCTTCATTATTTCCCCTTAAATGAACGGAATATTGCAAGGAAATTACGCAATGAAGAAAATTATATAAATAAATTTCGTTCTTAAAACTACATCAACTAATTATTTCCTATCAAATCAACGGAATATTACCAATGAAAACACCACGAAAAACCCCCCAAATATCACTCATTTCTATTAACACTTCATTCAAAAACTATATATATAAAAAAAACAATGAAATCACTATACATATAATCTCATCCTTATACATCAAAAACACTGAACAATATATACATTTCATTCAAGTCTTATACATATACATCACTCACGGTACTGTAGTGCATGGTGGTGGTGGTGGTGGTGACCGGTGTGGTGGCTGTGGTGAATATGGTGATATTCTGCTGCGGTGAAGGGGTTATATAGTGGCCTAGAGAGGGAGAGGGAGAGAGGGAGAGTGAGGGACACATTGAAAAAGAGAGAGAGAGAGAGAGAGAGATAGGGAGGAAGGGAGGGTAGAAGGGAGGGAGACAGAAAGGGTAAAGATAGACCTTTGTACTTTACTTACCTACACCACCACCATCACCATCACCACCATCACCATCTCTCTATCTCTCCCTTTCTCTCAGTCTTGCTTTCCTGGTCACAAACACTCACTCACAGCCTCTTAAAACAGTGTGTAATTATGTTCTCTCTGGCCTCTTAGTCTTATTCCTGACATTTAGTACTCCCTTGGCACCCTAAGACGAGGCCAAGGACACCATCGAACACACGAAAAAAAAGGCGCCAAAAAAGACCAGTGACCGCAGGACGTGTGGTCAATGTTTCAGATCTTAACTCTCTCTCTCTCTCTCTCTCTCTCTCTCTCTCTCTCTCTCGTTTATAATACTCCTTTTTTTTATCTTTTTACTGCTGTTATTATATTTATTACTCTTCTTAAGGTATTAACATTATATCTCTTCCCCTTTCCTCTTTACCTCCGTCCTTCCCTCCCTCTCTCTCTCTCTCTCTCTCTCTCTTAATTGGTCTTTAAAGGGCGACACCTGAACATTATAGGATAGGAACAGCTGCACAGGTAACACAAGCCCTTCAACAGGTAAGTAACAGTGTGAAAATAATCTGACCGCCACGACTCTGGTTTGGTCAGTCATGTAGAGGTGGGAAAAAAAGGGGAAAAAAGATTGAAGAGTCTATATGAGTTTTCTCCTTCTTCTCCTTCTCCTCCTCCTCCTCCTACTCCTCCTCCTTCTCCTACTCCTCTCTTTCTCTCTCTCTCTCTCTCTCTCTCTCTCTCTCTCTCTCTCTCTCTCTCTCAGGAAAACTAGGTTAAATATCTCCATTTTGACTTGATAAACTTGCTTTCCTCCCTCCTTCCCTCCCTTCCTCCTTCCCTCCCTCCCTCTCCCTTCCTCCCTCCCTTCCTCCCTTTAACCTTCCCTCTCGCTCCATTTCACTTACTCTTTCAATCTTCCCTTTTTTTTCTCTCTTTTTTATTTGCCCTTATTTGCTTTCTCTACCTCTCCATCCCTTTCTCCCTCCCTCTATTCCTTTACTCCTCTCTCCTTCCTTCCTTCAAATTTTTCTCTTCACCTTTCTCACCTTCCTTCCTTCTTGTCTTCCTCCTTCTCTCTCTTCATTCATTCCTCTATTTCTCCTTCATTAACTATTTTCATATTTCTCTCCTTCCATTCATCTTCAAATCTTTCTCTTCTCTCTCCTCTCTTCTCCTTCCCTCCTTCCTTCCTTCCTCCTTTATCCTGTTATCAAGATGAACTCTATCCTCTTGTCTCTCTTTCATCACTCTTCTATCCGATCAGCGTGACAGGGTGCCTTAGTGTGTGTGTGTGTGTGTGTGTGTGTGTGTGTGTGTGTGTGTGTGTGTGTGTGTGTGTGTGTGTGTGTGTGTGTGTGTGTGTGTGAACCCTTCCTGTCCCTCCCTTAAGTAGAAACCATTGCTATACAGTTAGAGAACGAGACCACAACTACAAGCGAGGACAGATAGCCGGAGGGGTGGGGTGATATTGGCCTTCACGGGCGGGAGGGGCGCTGGAGAAAGGCGCAGGGGAGGCGTGGAGGGGCGTGGCGGGACTGGGAAGGGCGTGGGAAGGTTAAAAGGAAAGGTAAGGAAGGAGATATTCACTAATCACATATTACTATTTACCTATTGCTTGTCTACCTGTATTTGTAGGTGCACTAAATACTACTGACGAAGGGGATTGCTTCTACCTGACGAGGGGAGGGAGTGAGGGGAGTATATAGATGCATGTGAGGGTAAGAATGGTGTGGAAAGGGGGTGATGGGAATGGGGACAGGGATGATGAGGGGGTGAAGGGGTGTATAGGGGTGTGGGGGGTGTATGGTTACCTCTATATAACCTGCAGGACGGTGAAGGGAGTCAATTATACACTTCTGCTTCTTTCAACGCCTCCTTCAACGCCTCCTTCAACGCCGCCGTCATGAAGTTCCTCGTGAGTTGCGTTCAGTTCAGTGTAGCGAGACATTTTTTTTTTTTTTAGTTCATTGGGAAAAGTTTTGGGTTGTGAAGAGAGAAAACATTATCTTATTGTTATTATTATTATCATCATGAGTTGTTTTTTTGTATCTTTCGATTTTTTTGGTGATTTTCTTTGTTGTGTCATTTTCTTCTTTTCTTTCTGAGTATTATTTTTTTCTTTTTTTTTAGTTGTGAAGTGAAGAAAAAAAAGTATTAGGCCTATGTACACACACACGGCCTTGGTTTGCTTATGTTGCTGGGTGTGGCTGGGTGTAAGTCAGTCAGTGGGTGTACATAAATCAGTTAGTTGGTGTACGTAAGTTAGTGGGTGTGTACGTAAGTTAATATCACTGGTTATTAGTCTGTGGGCACGAGTCTTCACCTTCCCGTCACCTTCCCCTCACCTTCCCCTCACCTTCCCTTCACCTCGTTCCCATCGGTCAGGTCGTCGTCGTGGTCGCCCTCGTCGCCGCCGCCGCCGCCCATCCTGAGTCCGTTGTGGATATCAACCTTGAGGACATGCACCACGACCAAGACGTTGACTACGACCTCAACTCCTTCGTCGGCAGCTACAGGTAGGGACTCTCTCCTCTTTCTTTTACTCCTCCTCTTCTTTGTTTTCCTCCTCTACCTTAGCCATTTCTCTTTTTTTCCTCTTCCTCTGCCTTCTCTTTTTCTATCTTAAGTTCTTATCTTCTTTCCTCCTCCTCCTCTGCCTTCTCTTCTTCTATCTCAAATTCTTTTCCTCTCTCCTCTTCTTCTTTCTCCTCCTCCTCTACTTTCTCTTCCTCTACCTTAAGTTCTTCTCCTCTCTCCTCTTCTTCCTCCTCCTTCTTCTCCCTTTCCTCTTCCTCCTCCTCCCCGCCTCACCCTGCCGTGCCTCCCCAGCTGGGTGTCCCCCGAGGGCTTTGAGTACTTCGTGCAGTACGTGGCGGACGAGGACGGCTTCCGCATCTTGAACACCAACGCCGTGCCCGTCAGTGCCGCCGGCGTGAGGGCGGACGGCAATCAGGCCGCCTTCGTGTCCTCTGAGGAAACGCAAGACTCGGACGAGATCTAAAGGCTCGACCCCTGTCTCGCCCCGCCTTGCCCTGCCCCGCCCCGCCCCCCCTTGCCCTGCCCCGCCCCGCCTTGCCCTGCCTCGCCCCGCCCCGCCTTGCCTTGCTACCCAAGGACTCAGTGGTGTAGGTTATGACGGTGTTGATGATTAATAAACGCTAAATACAAAGAAATGAATGGCTTTCTGTTTACTCTTGTTTGTGTGTGTAAGGGTTTGTGTTTGTGGTGGGGGTGTGTGTGTGGTGGTATGGATGGGGGTGCCAAGCTTTGCTGAGGGTGAGGGAGAGGCAGGAGGCATGGGACGCGTCTCTCAGGGAAACATGGAAGGTAGTTTTCAGTAAATATATTCAAAATAAATACAGAGAAAGTATAGAGAAGAGAAAACTGTGTCTGGGAGGATGTCAGACCACAGCTTGTTAGGCAGCGACGTCAGTGGTCGTGGCAGCGGCCCTGCGAACACAGCATGACCACCGCCACGCCCAGGAACACCATGCAGTGACGCCGTGATGGTCCCGACCCGCGCTTCATCCTTCAGTGACGTGAAGGGCGTGAAGGAAGAAGCAGCGTGGAGGCAACCTGATTCCCGCGGGGCTGTGTGAGGGGACGGGGTCGTAGGACGTGGTGGTCGTAGCGGTCAATGAGAAACTTAATCAGATCGGTCATCGTCTTCCTCGGAGGAGGAGAAGGATCCTTGGGCACCGTTAGCGGGGACACCATCAACGGTGATGGGCACGGCGTTGGACTCCAGTACGCGGTAACCGTCCTCGTCGGCGATGTAACGCACGAAGTATTCCTCGCCTTCAGGTGATGTCCATCTGTAGGTGCCGGTGACGGTGGTGTCGTCGGAAATATCCATGTCCTGGTGGATGTCATCGAGGTCCAGATCGAAGACTCTTCCGGGGCGGGCGGCGACAAGGGCGACCAGGCCGAGGAGGACAAAGACCTGGAGGGAAGGGGGTGGGGCGTGAGTGGGCGGGGAAGGGGAGGGAAAGGAAACCTGACGGGGGCGTGATCTAGAGAGGGTGAAAGGAGACTTAGAAGGGAGAGGCAGACTAGGGAAGGAAGTCTAAGAGTGCTTGAACTAGGTAAAGAATAAAGGCTGAGTAAGGAGTGAAGGGATGTGGAAGGGTAAGGGTGGGAGGCAGCGGTACTTAGTGAAGACGAGTGTGTGAGGCGTGACAGTGCACTAGGTAAGAGTGGACTGACCCCGTGGAGTAGCGGGAGTCTTCACTGAGGGACGCTGGACAAACAACGC
>JAPQNM010000042.1:12960348-12965348 GCA_029783475.1 Metacarcinus magister
TACTGCTGGTGGTGTCCCCGCTAACGGTGCCCAAGGATCCTTCTCCTCCGAGGAAGATGATGATGACCATGATGATGACCATGATGACCATGATGATGATGATGATGATGACCGCTTCGATTAAGTCATCACTACTGCAATACCACTACTATAACATCATAGCACCTCCTTACTCCATCACCACCGCAGCCTGTCACCCCCATCCTCCCGCCCACGCCTCCCCTCCACCTCTAGTCATCACCAGGAGGGAGTCACCGCGCCCCTACCTCTACGCCCCGTCCCTTACGCCCACGCCTATAGCTTAATGACTAATAAATACTGAAAAAACGATATCTGCTTTTTGGTAACCCTAAAAGAGAGAGAGAGAGAGAGAGAGAGAGAGAGAGAGAGAGAGATCCTCACATTTGATCTATATTTTTTCCATCCTGTGTCTCACCCTTTGATTATCAGTAGTCAGTCAAAATGATGATGAAATGATTCCGTTTGACCTCACACTGACCTTATAAAAGCGAGGCGCGATGACCTGAGACACATACACACACACACACACACACACACACACACACACACACACACACACACACACACACACACACACTTCGAATACAAAGGAATATTGAAAGTGAATAAAATCGAGAGGAAAAAAATAAAGATATGTAGAGAGAGAGAGAGAGAGATAAGAAGAGGAGGAGAGGAGAGTAAATAAGATGGAAGAATGGAGGAAGAAGGAGAATTGAATAGATGAGGGAAGGAGAGTAGGAAAGAGAGGAAGAATGAGAGAGGCAAAGAGAGGAAAGAAGATGGACTGATGATAAGAAGAGGGAAAGGAAATGATAAGAGAGGAAAGGAAGAGGGGAAAAGGAAAGATGAGGGGAGAGAAAGGGAGAGGAAACCTAAGAACTAAATGAAGGAAAAACCACAACGAGAGAGAGAGAGAGAGAGAGAGAGAGAGAGAGAGAGAGAGAGAGAGAGAGAGAGAGAGAGAGAGAGAGAGAGAGAGAGAGAGAGAGAGAGAGAGAGAGAGAGAGAGTGAGAGTGCGGTCACGGCCAAGACTTACCCTGCCTTTAGCCTCCCCTTCCCTCCGCCCCTCTATCTCCCTCCCCCTCCTTCCTCCACTCCCCCTCCCTCCCCCCAACCCCTTACCTGCCCCCTTGCATCACACCTGTACTAGTTTGACCCTTAGAGAGCACGTGTATCACCCTCTTAACCCACAATATGCATTTAGTTCACCTTTTCAAACAATATAAATAAATTACAGTACTCTCTCTCTCTCTCTCTCTCTCTCTCTCTCTCTCTCTCTCTCTCTCCTCTCTCTCTCTCTCTCTCTCTCTCAATAAAGTCAATAGATAACATTTTATGATTGTCACTCACATTTTTTTCTGACCAAATTCCGCTTTTCACTATTGCAATGTAAGATATGTGAGGGGAAGGAAGGAGGAGGAGGAGGAGGAGGAGGAGGAGGAGGAGGAGGAGGAGGAGGAACACATAGGAACACATAGGACGAACAAACAGCAACAGGCCTGCTGACCCTTACGAGGCTGTTTGTGAGTACACTATCTACTCTAGAGTGAAGGATACAGGATAGTAAGGGTGAAGGCTTCTCTCCCCAGCCATGGCTGGCAGGGAAAGGAAGGCCAACCAAGACCAGACTATCACTACCACTACTGCTACCACTACTTCCTGGCAAGCGATGTCAGGCCACTAGCGACGTCTTTTGAATCGACATTTCGTAAGTTAGGTACATCAGGATGAACTTACTCAAAGTTTGCTACGTTAACGGATAGTATTTTAGTTGTGGATTTGCTTCTAAATATTTGTCAAGTCTATTTTTGAACGTAGTAATTGTTTTACTGTCGACGACATTGGCGGGCAGGGAGTTCCAAACGTTCCGATTGAAAAAGAAGTGCTTGGCTTTGTTTGATGTGAATCTTTTACCAGTAATCTTAAAAGAATGATGTCTTCTTGTTATATTTGATCAATCAAAAGTAATGTAATCTTCTGTATTGATATTATCGAATCCTTTGATTATCTTGAACATTTCAATGAAATCCCCTCGCATCCTTCGTTTCGGTGGTAATGGCAGGTTAAACATAACTTATTGCCAGTATTAACCCTTACACTGCCGAGGTCTTTTCTAAGTGTTCGATTTATAGATTTTTAAAATAATTATGATTTTATTCTAATTTTTCTTATTAATGATAAAAATAAATATTAATGATAAAAATAAATATTAATGATAAAAATAAATAATAATGATAAAAATAAATATTAATGATACAAATAAATAATAATGATAAAAATAAATATTAATGATCAAAATAAATATTAATGATCAAAATAAATATTAATGATAAAAATATATATTAATGATAAAAATAAATATTAATAATAAAAATAAATATTAATGATACAAATAAATAATAATGATAAAAATAAATAATAATGATAAAAATAAATATTAATGATAAAAATAAATATTAATGATAAAAATAAATATTAATGATAAAAATAAATATTAATGATAAAAATAAATATTAATGATAAAAATAAATATTAATGATAAAAATAAATATTAATGATAAAAATAAATATTAATGATAAAAATAAATAATAATGATAAAAATAAATATTAATGATAAAAATAAATATTAATGATAAAAATAAATATTAATGATAAAAATAAATATTAATGATAAAAATAAATAATAATGATAAAATAAATAATAATGATAAAAAATAAATATTAATGATAAAAATAAATATTAATGATAAAAATAAATATTAATGATAAAAATAAATATTAATGATAAAAATAAATAATAATGATAAAAAATAAATATTAATGATAAAAATAAATGTTAATGATAAAAATAAATATTAATGATAAAAATACATATTAATGATAAAAATAAATATTAATGATAAAAATAAATATTAATGATAAAAATAAATAATAATGATAAAAATAAATATTAATGATAAAAATAAATATTAATGATAAAAATAAATATTAATGATAAAAATAAATATTAATGATAAAAATAAATATTAATGATAAAAATAAATATTAATGATAAAAATAAATATTAATGATAAAAATAAATAATAATGATAAAAATAAATATTAATGATCAAAATAAATATTAATGATCAAAATAAATATTAATGATCAAAATAAATATTAATGATAAAAATAAATATTAATGATAAAAATAAATAATAATGATAAAAATAAATATTAATGATAAAAATAAATATTAATGATAAAAATATATATTAATGATCAAAATAAATATTAATGATCAAAATAAATATTAATGATAAAAATAAATATTAATGATAAAAATAAATATTAATGATAAAAATAAATAATAATGATAAAAATAAATATTAATGATAAAAATAAATATTAATGATAAAAATAAATAATAATGATAAAAATAAATATTAATGATCAAAATAAATATTAATAATCAAAATAAATATTAATGATCAAAATAAATATTAATGATAAAAATAAATATTAAAGATAAAAATAAATAATAATGATAAAAATAAATATTAATGATAAAAATAAATATTAATGATAAAAATATATATTAATGATCAAAATAAATATTAATGATCAAAATAAATATTAATGATAAATATAAATATTAATGATCAAAATAAATATTAATGATCAAAATAAATATTAATGATAAAAATAAATATTAATGATAAAAATAAATATTAATGATCAAAATAAATATTAATGATAAAAATAAATATTAATGATAAAAATAAATATTAATGATTAAAATAAATATTAATGATAAAAATATATATTAATGATAAAAATATATATTAATGATAAAAATAAATATTAATGATAAAAATAAATATTAATGATAAAAATAAATAATAATGATAAAAATAAATATTAATGATAAAAATAAATATTAATGATAAAAATAAATATTAATGATAAAAATAAATATTAATGATAAAAATAAATAATAATGATAAAAATAAATATTAATGATCAAAATAAATATTAATGATCAAAATAAATATTAATGATCAAAATAAATATTAATGATAAAAATAAATATTAATGATAAAAATAAATAATAATGATAAAAATAAATATTAATGATAAAAATAAATATTAATGATAAAAATAAATATTAATGATCAAAATAAATATTAATGATCAAAATAAATATTAATGATAAAAATAAATATTAATGATCAAAATAAATATTAATGATAAAAATAAATACTAATGATCAAAATAAATATTAATGATAAAAAAAAAATATTAATGATAAAAATAAATATTAATGATAAAAATAAATATTAATGATAAAAATAAATATTATTGATAAAAATAAATAATAATGATAAAAATAAATATTAATGATCAAAATAAATAATAATGATAAAAATAAATAATAATGATAAAAATAAATATTAATGATAAAAATAAATATTAATGATAAAAATAAATAATAATGATAAAAATAAATATTAATGATCAAAATAAATATTAATGATAAAAATAAATATTAATGATAAAAATAAATATTAATGATAAAAATAAATATTAATGATAAAAATAAATATTAATGATAAAAATAAATATTAATGATAAAAATAAATATTAATGATAAAAATAAATATTAATGATAAAAATAAATAATAATGATAAAAATAAATAATAATGATAAAAAATAAATATTAATGATAAAAATAAATATTAATGATAAAAATAAATAATAATGATAAAAATAAATATTAATGATAAAAATAAATATTAATGATAAAAATAAATATTAATGATCAAAATAAATAATAATGATAAAAAATAAATATTAATGATAAAAATAAATGTTAATGATACAAATAAATATTAATGATAAAAATAAATATTAATGATAAAAATAAATATTAATGAAAAAAATAAATATTAATGATAAAAATAAATATTAATGATAAAAATAAATAATAATGATAA
>JAPQNM010000042.1:12972848-12998908 GCA_029783475.1 Metacarcinus magister
CGAACAGAAGGGAGACCTTAGGAGAGTAGGTCTTACGAAATGTAATACTAGGTCTACAAAAATTAACTTGCTAATGTAATTATTATCATTATTATTACTTTTATCATCATCATCATCATCATCACCATTACCATCACCATTATCATGCTGGCCGCCACGACCAACAGGATTTTCAAACGATTATAACAGTCAAAACACACCACAACTTCGCAAAACTTCGCCAACATGACCACCTACCCCACCCAAAGGCTCCACTCTATTATTGTTTTTTAAAGGATATGGGTGTGAGCGTGGGTGTGACAATGGGCGCGGATCAGCAGATCTCCCCCACCGTCATGAATCTCGCTAGACAGATGCTACAGTTACAGCTGCCCGTTACTCCCCACCCGTGTGACTACGTGAAGGGTGCTCCCCAGGGTGCCGTGCTGCGCCCTACACTGATGCAGGTATGTGTGTTTGTGTGTGTGTGTGTGTGTGTGTGTGTGTGTGTGTGTGTGTGTGTGTGTGTGTGTGTGTGTGTGTGTGTGTGTGTGTGTGTGTGTGTGTGTGTGTTAGTATCCTCCTTTATAAAGTACATAACAGGGATCCCTACACCTAACACAGATAACTGGTCCTTATGGCTGCAGGTAACAGTGCACAGTCCCGTCTTGTATCAGTCATCTTTATACAGGTGACACTGGCGCCTACTTAACGCACGTAACAGTGGTCAATGAAGGAAACACATATAACAGTTGTCCCTCCACGTATCACAGGTATTCAAGGTCACCAAGATAGGTAACGATGGTTTATATAGAAATATAAGTAATTGTTATTTTATGCAAAACAAGTCACTAAAACAGACGTCATTACAGGTGGTGTTGATCCTGGTGATGTCGTTGATTTTCCTAGAATTTGGTATCACCATAGCATGGTCTAACGCCCTGGCCGCCCGCCTCATCACTGACAATTCCACCATCTTCAACCACCAACTCCACATCACCCCCGTGGGAATGGATATGGTGGGTGAGTCCTCGCATCCACTTTGATCTGGTCATATTGTTGCTTTATTGTTACATTATGGATATGGTGTTACTGACACAAACGGAACAAGTTCGTCATGTTGCCTTCTCTTAAGGTCAGTGGCAAACTTTGTAACACAAGGCAGTAATGATTCCTTTAAGCCGAAACCTTCACCATTATGGATAAAATAAGACAATCATTGCTTTATTGTTCCATTATGGCTATGGCGTTACTAACACAAACGGAACAAGTTAGTCAATGATACACAAGACCACTTCTCAGATAAACACGTCATTCTTTCTCTTTATCAATGATCAATATTTCTATAATTTTTCTTCATCCCCTATAAATGGGAGGACAAGCAGGTATGTAGGTATGGAGGTGAGATGACTGTAGTCACGTAAATGACTCACACCTGAAGGCAAGTCAAACACATTTCGTGATTGACATCTTCAGGTGACTTCACTACACCTGATACTTGCTATACTATTCTTACAAAAATGACTCCTATTGCAGGTCAGCTTAATGAATACTGCCTTAAATAGATCGGCAGGGAAGATGATAATTTAATCGTTACCCTCCACCAGGCAGCCTGCTGTTCTCAGGCATCATGGTGGGTCAATTCATGTGTATGTGGTTGCTGGACTGGCTGGGCCGGCGCACTTCCATGGCCGTCGCCTGTCTGCCTACCGCACTCGGTTGGCTGCTCATCACCTTCGCTCACAAAGACCTCATGATCTTTGCTGGCAGGTAGGAAATGACACCACCTTCACCTCATGACGTTACCAACTCCCTCACTCATAATTTTATGTGTGCCCATGTGTCGATCTAGGAATACTTGTCTAAGCATTGACACACGCCCTCCCTTCTCAGGTTCCTCTGTGGCTTCGGTGTGGTAATAATGGTCTCCTCCTCCACAATATACATAGTGGAGACCACCAACATCAGCATTCGCGGAATGGCAACAACCATTCTAACACTGATGAAGTTCGTGGGCATCGTTGTGATAGCAGTGATTACCGACATAGAATGGTACAAGATCGCCTGCATAAACGCTATCCTCGTGGTTCTGTTCGGTGGCGCTGTGATGGTCCTGCCGGAGAGCCCCTCCTTCCTTGCCATCCAAAACAAGGAGGAGGAGGCCCGAAAAGTCCTCCAGTTGATTCGTGGTCCCAAAGCCGACGTGGATGCAGAGTTAGCACTTCTAAGGCAACGAAATGAGCGGCATAACGGGATCTATGGCTTCGCGGGATTGTTCAAGCTGGACATGCTAAGACAAGTGGCGGCACTAATTGTGCTGCTTCTCATAAGGGACCTTAGCGGCTCCGACGTGGTCATGGTGCATACTACACGCATGCTACGGGACTCAGGAGTGATTCTCGACCCTGGCCTGAGCACCTTCATCGTTACCTCAATGGCTCTGTGCGGGGCTATCTTGCTCAGCCTTATAGTGGATCGCATCGGCCGCCGCTGGAGCATGATGGTCTCCTTCATGATGATGGCGGTGGGATATGTGATGCTGGGCTTCTATTGTTATTTCATGCCGCTACTATCTCCTCTCCAGCCTGACCTTGAGATCAGACTGTTATCTCCGCTGGACGGCAACGCGACGGTCTCGTACCAGCCTGAAGCAAGGTGGAAGATGCCTCTTTTGTAATACTTTTAGCTGTGATAAATGAAACATAGTGTGGAGAGGGTTGGATAACACTGGAATTTCTTCCTTCTGCAATGGACTTGAGGTCGTGGTCACTTATAATAACGATAATGATTATCTTCCTCTCTCTTTACCTGCATTCTTATAAATCAGTGTATCGAAATGCGTTTCAGCGGTGATGGTAACATGGAGAGTCGATTGTTTCCTTTATTCTGCTACATTGGCGTCACCTTCGCCAATGCTGCCGGCGTCTCTACTGTTCCTATTCTTCTGGCGGTGGAGTACTTCCCAACTCGCATAAGGGCCCAGGTAACTAACTAACTATAACGTCTAATGGCATGTTTTATTTTTTCTATATTCTACACATCACAAGACCTTATCTCTCTTTCCATGCACTCTGACCGCTGTTATCATTTTCCTTGTTTCAGGGACTAAACTTGTGTTTGACCTGGATGAACGGTATGTCCATAGTTGTGTTACAACTCTACACCACCTTGGTGGACGCTATCACTCTCGCTGGACTCTACTGGGCCTACGCGCTCTTCTCCGCTGCCGGGGTGCTGCATACCGCTTTCTTTATCCGCGAAACCAGCCGCCAAGATATTGGCTGAGAGAGAGAGAGAGAGAGAGAGAGAGAGAGAGAGAGAGAGAGAGAGAGAGAGAGAGAGAGAGAGAGAGAGAGAGAGAGAGAGAGAGAGAGAGAGAGAGAGAGAGAGAGAGAGAGAGAGAGAGAGAGAGAGAGAGAGAGAGAGAGAGAGAGAGAGAGAGAGAGAGAGAGAGAGAGAGAGAGAGAGAGAGAGAGAGAGAGAGAGAGAACAAACTCAACCCTGCGCCTTAATTTTGACGGGGCACCACTGGCGCCACAGGACGAGATGGAGGTGTTGGGGGTCACCTATGATCGTGGGTTGACCTTTAAAACCCACATCGAACGTCTCGCCAGGGAGGCGTCCGGAAAGCTGGCTTCTCTAAGGAGAATGTCATGGTTCCTGGATGCAAAAGGACTGGAGACACTCTACAAAGCACAGGTACGCTCATCCCTTGAGTTTTCGTGCCTTGCATGGGGTGGAGCGGCCAACAAACACCTATCCCCCCTAGACAGAGTGCAGGATCGTGCAGCGAGGCTCATCAGGGACCGTGGCACCGATCAAGAGCCACACCTGCACACCCTCCAACACCGCCGTGACGTGGCAGGACTCACAGTGGTGTTTAAGGTGCAGGTAGTAAGTGTGAGTCACTTACTGGACCTGAAGCAGCCTCAACGCCTGAGTCACGTCGCCACACGAGCTTTCGTACAGACTCCTGGTGTGCTGCTGATGCCACGTTGTAGGACGTGGCATCAGCAGCGACAATTCACAAATAGATACGTGAAACTTTGGAACACCCTGAATGCCTCAGGAGTGATACTTAAAGACACAAATGTGCAGTGCTTTAAGAAGACTGTAAATGACTGGTTACTGAGGCAGGGGTAATTAATTATTACTTTATACAGGTATATTTTATGCTAATGACAGAATGAGGCTTTTAGATAGGAAAGCAATAGCATTGCTTTCTTTAGCCTGTAAGTTTGTAACTATCTATGTAATGTAGATGCTAACTGTTCTGTATGTGCTACTTTGTTAAAAGGAGAGAGAGAGAGAGAGAGAGAGAGAGAGAGAGAGAGAGAGAGAGAGAGAGAGAGAGAGAGAGAGAGAGAGAGAGAGAGAGAGAGAGAGAGAGAGAGAGAGAGAGGAGAGAGAGAGAGAGAGAGAGAGAGAGAGAGAAAGAGAGAGCACTATACCCTTAGCTAATGTTCCACGCTTAAATGTCTGAATAATTGGTATTGTTGCTTAAAACAATACGATTAAATCTTTTCATTAGTTTGATTTCCCTTAAAAAAAGGAGAGAAAAATGTCAATTCTGCTTTTCTTCTTCTAGTTATTTTTATTGTTATCATTACCATAACTATGTTAATAATTATGGTCATCAAACACACACAAACACACACACACACACACACACACACACACACACACACACACACACACGAACGGGAGGCACGTGCCCTGCACCTCACGAGTTGACTGATCATTTCTTGCCCTGATTAGCGGACACCTGTTCAAGGTGAGCCGCGCACACTCCCTCCCAGACCACTATATAAGGCAGGCCGGGACAGGCAGCAGCATCAGACACTGTCCTGCTTCTACCACATCAACATGAGAGTACTGGTGAGTAGTGGTGGTGGTGGTAAGGCAGTGGCCAATACAGTGCCTGGCTAGGAGGAGGAGGAGGAGGCGGAGGAGGCGGAGGAGGAGGAGGAGGAGGAGGAGGAGGAATACAAAGGAATACAAAGGAATAACAGGCAACAACAGCCCTGGTGGGCCTTACAAGGTTGCCTGTGTAGCTACTCTTCTTCTATATTCTCTACAAGTCTGAGGTAAAGGATAGTAAAGTGGAAGGCTCCTCCCCACCCACCTCTCCCTCCGGCAAACGCCGGCAGGAAAAAAAAGTGGTTAAAGAAACACCTGCGCAGTAGTAGTAATAAAAACTGCGCAGGAAATTTGATAGTATAGTGTGAAAAAGAAAGAAAAAGGCTATCTATCACTATTAAAATATATATATATATATATATATATATATATATATATATATATATATATATATATATTATATTAACGAAGCAGGTAATAAGTTAGGAGGAGGAAGAGGAGGAGGAGGAGGAGGAGGAGGAGGAGGAGGAGGAGGAGGAGGAGGAGGAGGAGGAGGAGGAGGAGGAGGAGGACTAGGTTGTCACTGACTCTCCCGTGTTTCAGAGCGTCATTCTGCTGGCTGTGGTGCTGCTGCTGGGTCTGGTCGCCGCCCGTCCTGGTGACATCATCGACGTCGACACCGACGCCTTTGAACACGAGCAGGACGGCGTGGCGGGCCAATCGGTTCACGGCGAGTACGAGGCCTATGACGCCTACGGCAACGAGTACGAGGTGAAGTACATTGCCGACCACCTGGGTTTCCGCGTCCTCTAACTGCCTACGACCACCACGACGACGACCACGACGACGAGGACGACACCTGCTGAGGCTCGGCCGCCGCGGCGCCGCTCACCGTCTTCTGAGTCTCAGCCGAGGTTGTCATCGCCTGTGATGGCGCTGCTGATCGCCTTATCTTTTTTTTTTCTGATTTTCTTCTCATTGTTACATCTGTGTATGAATGAATGATTTTCTTTTTTTATAATTAAACAAGAGTCACCCAATTTTTGATTTGTACATATTTTCCTCTTGAAGGTCAATGTGGCCCAAGGCGACAGTGAATCTTTAAAGTCTTTAAAGTTGAACAAAAGGTTCGAACAATTATCTTTCTACAAAGCACCTTAAGTTATATTTAATTTTTTGCCTTTGAAGCCGTTCCGAGGAAATGGAAGGCAGAGGGTGTGAGTGCGATGCAAAGTCTATGACTGAAGGAGGATGAAAGAATGAAGGTAATGGTTAACTCTGGAGGATGAGAGAGAAGGCGGCTTTAAATTACCTCTTCCTAAAATCCTCTTACAATACTGAAAGAAATACATACATGACCTGAACACGTCCAATACTGAATAGGATTGCACAATAAGTACAATCTTTGGAATATTTCAGTAAGTTCCTTTCCAAACCCCAGTCAGGATGCTGTGTCGAATAAGGTCAACCAAACACACGCCAGGAAAAAATAAGTACACGCAGTGTTTCCAGCTTAACAACGTCACCATAGGATCCCATTTTGACAAACTGGTGGAGTTAGGCGTGTGACAAGCAGTAGCTGCACACACTCAGGCAACGCACTGCCCATTTGAGGGAAGAGAACAAGGACTACGGGAACTGATTAGTGATTGGCGGGCTGATGTAGGTGCCATCTTGTAGCTTTAACTCTCACCTCTAACCTCTATGCAACACAGACTGACGAGGACAATAACAGTCAACACATCCACGTAGATAGTCATGTAGTAGAGTATTTCAAGAGGACAGAAATAGGTCAAGGTTATATTAGTAGCATGATGTTCAAGATGGCGGCGTGTCATGTCTAAGTAGGTACTGGTAGGATCTCTGAGGCGCCATCAAGCCATCAAGCTGCAGTAAGCATCATTGTAACACTCAAAATCAGTTCAAGTCAGTCGTTTCGGTGACGCAACCATCCCTTTCCTGGCAGAGCTGAAGTGACACCAGGTTGAAGGAGGCAGGAAGGCCCAGCCCACCACCACACAGGTCACCATCACTCACACGGAGGATGGGCCTGAAGTAGAACAAAAATAACCTGAACTTGACAGCAGAGTCAAAGTAGCCTTGTTAGGATTTGAGTAGAAGACTGTTTCTTCGGAATAGCATTCAGCTACGCCCCAATGCCCAATTGTGTCTCTGTCAGCCTCTCTCACATGTACCGGGACACCCTTACCTACGCCGACCGATTCACCCGCTGACCTGAAGCTGCACTCCTTGTGGACATCACAACGGACTCCGTAGCCTGTGCTTTCATCAGTACGTGGGTCTCCAGATTCGGTGTCGCTCTCAGCCTCACTTTGGAACATGGAAGCCAGTTCTAGTCTAGCCTGTTGAGTAAAGTCATGACTCTGCTCGACATTCGATGCTACATGACTGCCAGCTATCAACCACAAGGTAACGGTCTCATAGAGCGCTTCCACCGACAACTCAAGTCTTCTCTGGCAGCTTCAGCTCAACAACGTGAAGACTGGACTGTTGCTCTACCCCTTGTCCTCCTCGGCATACGAACGTCTACGGAATCACACTCAGGCTACCAGGTGTACTCCTCGTCAGTATACCTGGTTTCAGGCCTTGCAGCATCCATTACTTCGCCAGCAGCCTCAAGGACTCCATACATAACCTTCAGCCTGTGCAGCCTCGCACCTTTCCCTCCAAGACCTACGTCAGCCAGGACCTCGACAGCTGCACTCACGTCTTCATCAGGGTAGACGCAGCCCCCCAAAAAAACTTGAGCAACCGTACAAGGGCCCCTTTTAAGTCATTCGTAGGACGAGGAAGAACTTCACCATCGACCGCAACGAAACTTCCGACGTTGTCGACATCGAGAGTGAAACCTGCGTACCTGCTCCACTCCAATGCAACCACACCAGACGCAAGATCACGACGTACTTCCAGTGTGGTGCCAGATCCTCTCAAGACAACGGTTTCGTTCCTCCTACCTCACAACTACGGTGGAGTACTGTAGCAGCGCGATTCCTTTAGTGTTCTTTTCTCACTTCCGTTTTCTTTTCTTTTATCCTATCTCTTACGCTCACGCATTTATGTATTTCTATCATAATTCAAATTTTTAAAACTTTTTCCATTACATGAATTTCGTTATATTGTATTGTTGTGTTTTTGTTTTGTTTATCATCCATATGCTTTCATCACTATGTGTACATTTCCACCATATTCATATCATATATCTTGTAATGTCAATGTAAGTTGAATTATTGTATATATACTCAAAAATATTTTGAATAAACCCCAAAAAAATATCAATTGCTTGTCTTACTGTATCCATAATGGTAAAGGTTTCGGCTTAAAGGACTCATTACTGCCTTGTGTTACAAGGTTTGCCACTGACCTTAAGAGAAGGAAACATCGCGGACTTGCTCCGTTTGCGTCAGTAACACCATATCCATAATGGAACAATACACTTACCAATTAAAAGAGAAGGGACGCACTCAACATTTTAACTCCTGCTGGCATGCATTTATTTAACTAAATTACAATTACTGAAACCTTAAAGGTGTGAAGGTCATCTTTGCCACCCGATAAGAAGCAATGGAGGTTAAAAATAAAGTGTTCGCTTATCAAGTGTGTCAATGGGACGACATTGTTACTGGGAGGGGCGTCACACTGTCCAGGAAGTGAACACTCGTTGTGATCACCAACAGGTCTCCTTCTTTTAGGGTCCGTTTTATCATAATGGGAAACTGGTGTCTTGTGCTGCCTCGGTCATGGAGGGACACGGCCTCACTGTTACCAGGATGACAACCATATATGTTATGCAGGGGTGAGCTAAGCGAGTTTACTCGCTGGATGACGACTTTGATGAGATAAGTTTATGGGGGTTATCAGTGTGGGTTTGGCGTGAAGGTCACACCAACTTCATCACCAACGGAATAACACACACACCCGTAATGAATTCATCCATCTTCCTTCTTTATATGTCATTATTGTTATCTCTTCATCTCATCTTTCTTCGTTCACTTGATGATTGGTATGAAACTGTGCTCTTTTTCATCGGGTCTTCCAGGGACGAGGGAGAGACCACCAACCACCCGCTGTCACCCTTATCAACTAAGCACCAGTGAAGCTTATTAGTAAAGGAGAAAGATTGCCTCCAGATAAACATGTCGCAAGGCCCTTACATTACGTCGTGTTCACTGGTCCACTGTTATTCCAGCAGGGATCAGGACAGCATGGGTGACTCACGTACCTCCCGCAGCACCACCAACACCCATCACCCTCTGCAGCGTTGTGGCCTTAGTACTGACAGGCCTCTGGGCCTTAAGACAGACGCTGAAGAGCACACAAAGGTAAGGCATCGAGGCTAACCACTTTTCACTTTGCACATGAAAACATTGAAGCCTGGTGGAGAATCAGGGTTGTTATGGGATGCTGCCTTAATGCAGGTTGGTTAGGATCAAGGCTAAGTTAGGAGTCTGTGCGGGTCTAAGATACGTGAAAGTCCTTAGTGGAGGAAGGAGTACATCGTAGGAGTGATGTTGTATCATGGAACCCATTGTCAGGAAAATGACAGGTAGATTTGTATTAACGAACAGCTAGACTATGGTTGTCCTCTTAGCTGGAGTGACACCTTGGGCAGGCAACGTGCTAACCCTTCAATGTGTATGTTTATTGACACCTTGGACAGGTAACGTGCTAACCCTTCAATGTGTATGTTTATTGACACCTTGGACAGGTAACGTGCTAACCCTTCAATGTGTATGTTTATTGACACCTTGGGCAGGTAACGTGCTAACCCTTCAATGTGTATGTTTATTGACACCTTGGGCAGGTAACGTGCTAACCCTTCAATGTGTATGTTTATTGACACCTTGGGCAGGTAACGTGCTAACCCTTCAATGTGTATGTTTATGACACCTGAGGGAGTAACGTGCTGACCCTCGTTTTAGTAGCTTTAGTAACCTTACTTTAGCAGCGGGAATAACTTGAGTGTGGCAGGTAACCGTTAAAACCTAGATGGAATAGTTGCACCGCGTTCCAAATCAGTGAAAACATAACACGATAAGAATTGAAACAAACATCAATTAAAGGATAAACATAAAGTAACATGACTTAAGAATATCCCACAAAGAACCCAATTACCAAATCTCTGATAACATCTGCTGCTCAATGATAAACAAAACCACACAGTCAATTGTTATCAGTAGATTTGCAATACATTTGCATCAACGTCACCACACGCATACACAACATACTCACATGACGAACAGAAGGGAGACCTTAGGAAAGTAGGTCTTACGAAATGTAATACTAGGTCTACAAAAATTAACTTGCTAATGTAATTATTATCATTATTATTACTTTTATCATCATCATCATCATCACCATTACCATCACCATTATCATGCTGGCCGCCACGACCAACAGAATTTTCAAACGATTATAACAGTCAAAACACACCACAACTTCGCAAAACTTCGCCAACATGACCACCTACCCCACCCAAAGGCTCCACTCTATTATTGTTTTTTAAAGGATATGGGTGTGAGCGTGGGTGTGACAATGGGCGCGGATCAGCAGATCTCCCCCACCGTCATGAATCTCGCTAGACAGATGCTACAGTTACAGCTGCCCGTTACTCCCCACCTGTGTGACTACGTGAAGGGTGCTCCCCAGGGTGCCGTGCTGCGCCCTACACTGATGCAGGTGTGTGTGTGTGTGTGTGTGTGTGTGTGTGTGTGTGTGTGTGTGTGTGTGTGTGTGTGTGTGTGTGTGTGTTAATATCCTCCTTTATAAAGTACATAACAGGGATCCCTACACCTAACACAGATAACTGGTCCTTATGGCTACAGGTAACAGTGCACAGTCCCGTCTTGTATCAGTCATCTTTATACAGGTGCCACTGGCGCCTACTTAACGCACGTAACAGTGGTCAATGAAGGAAACACATATAACAGTTGTCCCTCCACGTATCACAGGTATTCAAGGTCACCAAGATAGGTAACGATGGTTTATATAGAAATATAAGTAATTGTTATTTTATGCAAAACAAGTCACTAAAACAGACGTCATTACAGGTGGTGGTGATCCTGGTGGTGTCGTTCATTTTCCTAGAAATTGGTATCACCATAGCTTGGCCTAACGCCCTGGCCGCCCGCCTCATCACTGACAATTCCACCATCTTCAACCACCAACTCCACATCACCCCCGTGGGAATGGATATGGTGGGTGAGTCCTCGCATCCACTTTGATCTGGTCATATTGTTGCTTTATTGTTACATTATGGATATGGTGTTACTGACACAAACGGAACAAGTCCGTCATGTTGCCTTCTCTTAAGGTCAGTGGCAAACTTTGTAACACAAGGCAGTAATGATTCCTTTAAGCCGAAACCTTCACCATTATGGATAAAATAAGACAATCATTGCTTTATTGTTCCATTATGGATATGGTGTTACTAACACAAACGGAACAAGTTAGTCAATGATATACACGACCACTTCTCAGATAAACACGTCATTCTTTCTCTTTATCAATGATCAATATTTCTATAATTTTTCTTCATCCCCTATAAATGGGAGGACAAGCAGGTATGTAGGTATGGAGGTGAGATGACTGTAGTCACGTAAATGACTCACACCTGAAGGCAAGTCAAACACATTTCGTGATTGACATCTTCAGGTGACTTCACTACACCTGATACTTGCTATACTATTCTTACAAAAATGACTCCTATTGCAGGTCAGCTTAATGAATACTGCCTTAAATAGATCGGCAGGGAAGATGATAATTTAATCGTTACCCTCCACCAGGCAGCCTGCTGTTCTCAGGCATCATGGTGGGTCAATTCATGTGTATGTGGTTGCTGGACTGGCTGGGCCGGCGCACTTCCATGGCCGTCGCCTGTCTGCCTACCGCACTCGGTTGGCTGCTCATCACCTTCGCTCACAAAGACCTCATGATCTTTGCCGGCAGGTAGGAAATGACACCACCTTCACCTCATGACGTTACCAACTCCCTCACTCATAATTTTATGTGTGCCCATGTGTCGATCTAGGAATACTTGTCTAAGCATTGACACACGCCCTCCCTTCTCAGGTTCCTCTGTGGCTTCGGTGTGGTAATAATGGTCTCCTCCTCCACAATATACATAGTGGAGACCACCAACATCAGCATTCGCGGAATGGCAACAACCATTCTAACACTGATGAAGTTCGTGGGCATCGTTGTGATAGCAGTGATTACCGACATAGAATGGTACAAGATCGCCTGCATAAACGCTATCCTCGTGGTTCTGTTCGGTGGCGCTGTGAT
The DNA here is from genome assembly GCA_029783475.1 of Metacarcinus magister. Lineage (NCBI taxonomy): Eukaryota > Metazoa > Arthropoda > Malacostraca > Decapoda > Cancridae > Metacarcinus > Metacarcinus magister. The sequence continues at coordinate 12,984,993 of JAPQNM010000042.1, forward strand.
GGTCCTGCCGGAGAGCCCCTCCTTCCTTGCCATCCAAAACAAGGAGGAGGAGGCCCGAAAAGTCCTCCAGTTGATTCGTGGTCCCAAAGCCGACGTAGATGCAGAGTTAGCACTTCTAAGGCAACGAAATGAGCGGCATAACGGGATCTATGGCTTCGCGGGATTGTTCAAGCTGGACATGCTAAGACAAGTGGCGGCACTAATTGTGCTGCTTCTCATAAGGGACCTTAGCGGCTCCGACGTGGTCATGGTGCATACTACACGCATGCTCCGGGACTCAGGAGTGATTCTCGACCCTGGCCTGAGCACCTTCATCGTTACCTCAATGGCTCTGTGCGGGGCTATCATGCTCAGCCTTATGGTGGATCGCATCGGCCGCCGCTGGAGCATGATGGTCTCCTTCATGATGATGGCGGTGGGATATGTGATGCTGGGCTTCTATTGTTATTTCATGCCGCTACTATCTCCTCTCCAGCCTGACCTTGAGATCAGACTGTTATCTCCGCTGGACGGCAACGCGACGGTCTCGTACCAGCCTGAAGCAAGGTGGAAGATGCCTCTTTTGTAATACTTCTAGCTGTGATAAATGAAACATAGTGTGGAGAGGGTTGGATAAAACTGGAATTTCTTCCTTCTGCAATGGACTTGAGGTCGTGGTCACTTATAATAACGATAATGATTATCTTCCTCTCTCTTTACCTGCATTCTTATAAATCAGTGTATCGAAATGCGTTTCAGCGGTGATGGTAACATGGAGAGTCGATTGTTTCCTTTATTCTGCTACATTGGCGTCACCTTCGCCAATGCTGCCGGCGTCTCTACTGTTCCTATTCTTCTGGCGGTGGAGTACTTCCCAACTCGCATAAGGGCCCAGGTAACTAACTAACTATAACGTCTAATGGCATGTTTTATTTTTTCTATATTCTACACATCACAAGACCTTATCTCTCTTTCCATGCACTCTGACCGCTGTTATCATTTTCCTCGTTTCAGGGAGTAAGCTTGTGTTTGACCTGGATGAACGGTATGTCCATAGTTGTGTTACAACTCTACACCACCTTGGTGGACGCTATCACTCTCGCTGGACTCTACTGGGCCTACGCGCTCTTCTCCGCTGCCGGGGTGCTGCATACCGCTTTCTTTATCCGCGAAACCAGCCGCCACGATATTGGCTGAGAGAGAGAGAGAGAGAGAGAGAGAGAGAGAGAGAGAGAGAGAGAGAGAGAGAGAGAGAGAGAGAGAGAGAGAGAGAGAGAGAGAGTGAGAGTGAGCGAGCGAGAGAGAGAGAGAGAGAGAGAGAGAGAGAGAGAGAGAGAGAGAGAGAGAGAGAGAGAGAGAGAGAGAGAGAGAGAGAGAGAGAGAGAGAGAGAGTGAGAGAGGGAGAGAGAGAACGAGAGAGAGAGAACGAGCGAGAGAGAGAGACAGAGAGAGAGAGAGAGAGAGAGAGAGAGAGAGAGAGAGAGAGAGAGAGAGAGAGAGAGAGAGAGAGAGAGAGAGAGAGAGAGAGAGAGAGAGAGAGAGAGAGAGAGAGAGAGAGAGAGAGAGAGCACTATACCCTTAGGTAATGTTCCACGCTTAAATGTCTGAATAATTGGTATTGTTGCTTAAAACAATACGATTAAATCTTTTCATTAGTTTGATTTCCCTTAAAAAAAGGAGAGAAAAATGTCAATTCTGCTTTTCTTCTTCTAGTTATTTTTATTGTTATCATTACCATAACTATGTTAATAATTATGGTCATCAAACACACAAACACACACACACACACACACACACACACACACACACACACACACACACACACACACACACGAACGGGAGGCACGTGCCCTGCACCTCACGAGTTGACTGATCATTTCTTGCCCTGATTAGCGGACACCTGTTCAAGGTGATCCGCGCACACCCCCGCCCAGACCACTATATAAGGCAGGCCGGGACAGGCAGCAGCATCAGACACTGTCCTGCTTCTACCACATCAACATGAGAGTACTGGTGAGTAGTGGTGGTGGTGGTAAGGCAGTGGCCAATACAGTGCCTGGCTAGGAGGAGGAGGAGGAGGAGGAGGCGGAGGAGGAGGAGGAGGAGGAGGAGGAGGAGGAGGAGGAGGAGGAGGAGAAGGAGGAGGAGGAGGAGGAGGAGGAGGAGAACTAGGTCATCACTCACTCTCCCGTGTTTCAGAGCGTCATTCTTCTGGCCGTGGTGCTGCTGCTGGGTTTGGTCGCCGCCCGTCCTGGTGACATCATCGACGTCGACACTGACGCCTTTGAGCACGAGCAGGACGGCGTGGCGGGCCAATCGGTTCACGGCGAGTACGAGGCCTATGACGCCTACGGCAACGAGTACGAGGTGAAGTACATTGCCGACCACCTGGGTTTCCGCGTCCTCTAACTGCCTACGACCACCAGGAGGACAACCACGACGACGAGGACGACACCTGCTGAGGCTCGGCCGCCGCAGCGCCGCTCACCGTCTTCTGAGTCATGGCTGCCGCCACCTTCCTCATCAAAACTACTTTTATTCTTATTTGTTAGTCCCATGAACTCCATGAATCATTTTTTTTTTTAATAAAACCATTACCAGTTTTTCTGTGTTTCCTTCAGTGTGATTTATGTCTACCGTTGTTCAGTTGAAAAGATTTGGGCACAAAGGACACCTGTCCAAAGCCGGGACGTGCCGTCACGAGGCCTGCTTACCACATGGTTTCACGCAGGTCTAACCTGACCACGCACTACTCCACACTCCCCGGGATGGCCGCCCTTACTGGCTCTGTGAGTGAAAGGTAAACATGAAGGACAAGTGTTGAGCAGCATGCTGTCGCGTTGTTCATATCATCCATGCTTCTGTACCTTGACACTGTAGGAAGCAGAGACTGGGCACCCAGGCTCACTGGGCTGATCAATGGAACTTGAAAGCAGCACGTTTACCTAGTAGTTTTGCTTATATGTGATCCTTTGCTGAAGGTGAAGAACTTAGAAGAACATGAATACTACTAGAAATAATGTGTACACTTGTGCAACAAGTTTTTTTTTTATGGTACAATGTTGTAGCACAGTACTATTGTGTTGTGCTTTGCTGTACATATACAGCCACGAAAATATCTACATAACTAATGATAACGTAATTACTGGTGGTGATGTGAAGTACAGGCCGGCCAGGCTACTGGTGGGGCGGGGCCCTTGGGGAGCTTCACGGACTCTGTTGAAAGTTATGATAGCCATGTGATCTGTCCCACAACGGTGTTTGTGTGTGTGTGTGTGTGTGTGTGTGTGTGTGTGTGTGTGTGTGTGTGTGTGTGTGTGTGTGTGTGTGTGTGTGTGTGTGTGTGTGTGTGTGTGTGTGTGTGTGTGTCCACGCGGCGAAGCAATGCAGCCATGTGTGCTTTTTGGCCTTAAATAAGTGGCTCGAGGAAAATTCTAGAGAATACGAATATTCTAGAAATTTCAACCCGAATCCAAAGCAAGAAACGTGCGACTATATAAAAGGCGCTATTCTGTCGTTTCTTTTTTTTCTATACGTTCAGGTCTGTATTTCATTCATTTTCTTAATCTCTGACAAAACGTATGAGTAAAAGTTTGTTCATGTCCTGCAGCTCTCAAACATCTGAGCTTTATCAATTGTGGCTGTTACATTCATCAAGTTTGGCCACCTGTGCTACATAGTGTGAAGCTGCTGCTGCTCAGAGAAATGAAGCCATAGTGATGCAGATGTATGTACATGGGTTCCGGGTCGTTTCACCTCGAATCCTGTTCGCACCTGAGTCGTTTTGCTCTTATTCCCGTTTGCCCCGGGTCCTGTCGCTCCTATTCCCGTTCGCCCCGGGTTTTCTAACCTAACCTAACCTAACGTAACCTAACATAAACGACCTAACAAGTACAACTTAATTATATAATTCCCTAATTTAGCAAACCGACCCTGGGCGAAACGACTCGATACCATGTACATGTAAGGCATCCCGCGCACCTCTACTGTACTTAGACAACACCTACACCCTCAGGGCACCCAACACCCATCTACAGGGCACCGCATGTTAGTGATTACCCTCTAAAACACATCACGGCCGGGGCTCAGGCATGACCTACGTAGCCTTGCCTCCTGCGGGGCCGCCTTCCCTCGCCCGACCTGCCATGACTCTGGTGTACCCTCACTGTGGCCTGCGTGGAGGAACTCTGGGCCTCACGTGACTTACTAACCTTGTCGGTGGCGCTGCCTATTGCTACTACTGCTGATATTGTTGTTGTTGTAGTTGTTTGGTTCCTGGTCTGTGTCCATCATCAAAATAAATTTCTGCCCTTGTCGAGTATGGAACTCTCCTCAAGATTGTTACTGTCATATCATCATTATTATTATTATTGCTATTATGATTTCCACAGCATTAATGCGTCACGTCCGTTATTATTGTGGTAGCGTTGTGGTTAACGTGAATTCCTAGCCAGACGGGCGGGTGTGCCTTCACGGTGTGGCCTTGTTCACCCAGCACAGGGTGGGTACACGTACTCATGGAACACTGCAGATGTGACCTCGTGGTCGTGCTGGAATCCAGCAATCTCGCCTGTGTGTGTGTGTGTGTGTGTGTGTGTGTGTGTGTGTGTGTGTATTTGTGCGTGTTGGACTGGGTTGAGTTGTGTGCGTACATTTGATACAAAGAAACTAGAATTGTTTGTAAGTATCACACCACACGAGGAGTATAACGTTATTGATGATTAATACAAATCACTGCTGGTTACACACGCACACACACACACACACACACACACACACACACACACACACACACACACACACACACACACACAAACGGGAGGCACGTCCCCTGCACCTCACGAGTTGACTGATCATTTCTTACCCTGATTAGCGGACACTTGTTCAAGGTGAGCCGCGCACACCCCCGCCCAGACCACTATATAAGGCAGGTCGGGACAGGCAGCAGCATCAGACACTGTCCTGCTTCTACCACATCAACATGAGAGTCCTGGTGAGTAGTGGTGGTGGTGGTAAGGCAGTGGCCAATACAGTGCCTGGCTAGGAGGAGGAGGAGGAGGAGGAGGAGGAGGAGGACTGGGTCGTCACTCACTCTCCCGTGTTTCAGAGCGTCATTCTGCTGGCTGTGGTGCTGCTGCTGGGTTTGGTCGCCGCCCGTCCTGGTGACATCATAGACGTCGACACCGACGCCTTTGAACACGAGCAGGACGGCGTAGCGGGCCAATCGGTTCACGGCGAGTACGAGGCCTATGACGCCTACGGCAACGAGTACGAGGTGAAGTACATTGCTGACCACCTGGGTTTCCGCGTCCTCTAACTGCCTACGACCACCACGACGACGACCACGACGACGAGGACGACACCTGCTGAGGCTCGGCCGCCGCGGCGCCGCTCACTGTTTTCTGAGTCTCAGCCGAGGTTGTCATCGCCTGTGATGGCGCTGCTGATCGCCTTATCTTTTTTTTTTCTGATTTTCTTCTCATTGTTACATCTGTGTATGAATGAATGATTTTCTTTTTTTATAATTAAACAAGAGTCACCCAATTTTTGATTTGTACATATTTTCCTCTTGAAGGTCAATGTGGCCCAAGGCGACAGTGAATCTTTAAAGTCTTTAAAGTTGAACAAAAGGTTCGAACAATTATCTTTCTACAAAGCACCCTAAGTTATATTTAATTTTTTGCCTTTGAAGCCGTTCCGAGGAAATGGAAGGCAGAGGGTGTGAGTGCGATGCAAAGTCTATGACTGAAGGAGGATGAAAGAATGAAGGTAATGGTTAACTCTGGAGGATGAGAGAGAAGGCGGCTTTAAATTACCTCTTCCTAAAATCCTCTTACAATACTGAAAGAAATACATACAAGACCTGAACACGTCCAATACTGAACAGGATTGCACACTAAGTACAATCTTTGGAATATTTCAGTAAGTTCCTTTCCAAACCCCCGTCAGGATGCTGTGATTGGCTGGTTGATGTGGGTGCCATCTTGTAGCTTTAACTCTCACCTCTAACCTCTATACAACACAGACTGACGAGGACAATAACAGTCAACACATCCACGTAGATAGTCATGTAGTAGAGTATTTCAAGAGGACAGAAATAGGTCAAGGGTATATTAGTAGCATGATGTTCAAGATGGCGGCGTGTCATGTCTAAGTAGGTACTGGTAGGATCTCTGAGGCGCCATCAAGCAATCAAGCTGCAGTAAGCATCATTGTAACAATCAAAATCAGTTCAAGTCAGTCGTTACGGTGACCTAACCATCCCTTTCCTGGCAGAGCTGAAGTGACACCAAGTTGAAGGAGGCAGGAAGGCCCAGCCCACCACCACACAGGTCACCATCACTCACACGGAGGATGGGCCTGAAGTAGAACAAAAATAACCTGAACACCACAGCTGAGTCAAAGTAGCCTTGTTAGGATTTAAGTAGAAGACTGCCTCTTCAGAATAGCGTTCAGCCACGCCCGAATGTCCAATAGTATCTCTGTCAGCCTCTCCCACAGTGCCACTTACCAACTAAAAGAGAAGGGACGCACTCAACATTTTAACTCCTGCTGGCATGCATTTATTTGACTAAATTCTAATTACTGAGACTTTAAAAGCCTGAAGGTCATCTTTGACCGCCCGATTAGAAGTAATGGAGAGTTAAAAATAAAGTGTGTCAATGTCACGACATTCTTACTGGGAGGAGCGTCACACTGTCCAGAAAGCGAACACTCGTCTACTTCTTTTGGTGTCCGTTTTATTATAATGGGAAGCTGGTGCCTTGTGGTGCCTCGGTCATGGAGGGACACGGCCTCACTGTTTTTTTCTATATCAATTAACCGTTGGCGCCAGTAGGCTTATGGAGGCACAGATGGACTTGCCTCGCCTGTTATTTGGCGTATGTTTTCAGATTTTTTATAGTGATGCCTCAAATGTTTACGTTCTCTCTTGCATATGTTGAGAACGTGCGAGGCTAACTGCTACTACAGCCTCAGATGCATATAACATTGTAAGTCCCGTCTGAGGACAGTATGGCAGCAATTTGGGTAGTCTTTGGCCACTCGGCGGTGATATCAAAGAAGAAAAGTGGTCAGCGAATAACGGGGATTCAAACTCGGGACCCTAGGGTCGTATACCCGAGCGCTAGACCACTGTACCACACTCTAAAAAATGAAGGGTACTAAAAGGGTAAATTTGCTACGATGGGGTAGATCTTCATACATCTATCCTATTCTTCAACCAAAGGGGTAGAATGACTCAAATCTATCTTTTTACAGGTCCTTAAAAAGGTACTTTTGATTCATTCTACCTTTTCAGGCTATAGGGGTACATTTGTGGAGTCAAAAGTAAAATAAGTCTGATTTCATGTAGAGGCAAATAAAGATCTGTGCTTAGTGAAATGATAAGGCAATGTTTTGGAATACGTAAACACTTCAAATATACGTAATGCGTTAGATATATGTGTATTATTTAATGATAATACAAAACTATTATTTCAAGCGATTTCTGGCAACTATTCGTACTATAGTTGCCATTTAGCTTTATATGGTGGCAATTTCAAGTCATGCATCTCGGTCTAAATCATACAACTGCAAAAACTGGTGACTAATTTTAAATATAGTTCACTTACAAACACTGCAATAGGGTTGGAAGATAACAGAGAAGTCTTGAAATGACGTAAGAGAAGCGGAATAAACACATGAATGTTATGAAGAAAAATAACATATTTTTCCTACATCATCTACCACAACGAACAAGAACGGCTCAATAGCCAAAATGTAGTAAGTTATTTACCTGTTGTATTATTCCATATTATATAGTGGGCATTTAAGTGTTTACTTTGCCATATTTAGTATTTAAGTCTGATTTGTTTAAGTTTCCCTTCAGAATCAGAATAAGTTTTCTTTCATAGATTAGAATTTTTGGTGACTTGTAAAAACATTTACCTGTACATAATCTGTAACTATATTTCATCATACAAGACATATAACATCATGTACATGTCCTTTGTCCTTTGAACTCAACTGAAAAATAATCCAGATCATGCTATAAATGTATAGCTTATGAAAATATAAAACATATTTTGTTAGCGCGAAAATATTGGAACCCTCGTCGGCCACAGCGCCGCAGCCAGTCCAGTCCGATCATGACTGATGTCACAGTCACTTCCATCACCGAATACGCTGACGAAACGTGACTTATTATGGCTAACGTATGTTCATGTAACATTTAAGGTAGCCCACAGGCATATTGTAGATGTTATAATGTTATTACTATGCACAACATATAGAGGATTTAAAATTTATGAGGTAAATAACGGCAGCTCAGTGATAATGTATATGCTCTGTTCCATATCAACGTCTCTGATCCATACATAATAGGTATACGAATATGTGTGTTTCTTATTAATTGTTTTTTCACATTTGAGTACTGTCTGGAATCTTTTTCAACATGTACTTTGTGTAAATATTTATGTAATTATTATGTAAGTGTATGTAATTATTATGTAAGTATCATTATATGTATATGTAATTATTATGTAATTAAATATTTATAATAATATGTGTATGTAATTTCTTCCTTGTTCATCCTCGTGGGGTATGGGAGTGGGTGGGTGATGGTGTGGGGTGTAGGGGGAACCGTTGGCGGGTGGGGGGTATTGAAAAAAGGTACATTTGAATTGAAAAAAAGGGTAGATTTGCGTGGATCAAAAAAGGTAGATTTGTATGGGTGAGAAAAGTGTACCACTATTTCATCACCAAAAAAAGTATCCTTTCTGCAACCTTGTGGTACCCATTTTTTTTTTAAGAGTTACCGCCTCACCAGGATGACAACCATATATGTTATGCAGGGGTGAGCTAAGCGAGCTTACTCGCTGGATGACGACTTTGATGAGACAAGTTTATGGGGGTTATCAGTGTGGGTTTGTCGTGAAGGTCACACCAACTTCATCACCAACGGAGTGACACACACACGTTATGAAGACGTTTTATTATTTTACGCAGGTTTTTGATCACATGGTTGGCTTGAGGAAAGAAGAACCCTATCAAGAGTGAGAGAAAAAATAACAAATAAAAGGAAATTTTCATGGACGAGAGCGATCCGTGGGAGACTCAGAAAACGGTGAGCGGCGCCACGGCAGCCGAGCCTCAGCAGGTGTCGTCCTCGTCGTGGTCGTGGTGGTCGTAGGCAGTTAGAGGACGCGGAAACCCAGGTGGTCGGCAATGTACTTCACCTCGTACTCGTTGCCGTAGGCGTCATAGGCCTCGTACTCGCCGTGAACCGATTGGCCCGCCACGCCGTCCTGCTCGTGTTCAAAGGCGTCGGTGTCGACGTCGATGATGTCACCAGGACGGGCGGCGACCAGACCCAGCAGCAGCACCACAGCCAGCAGAATGACGCTCTGAAACACGGGAGAGTGAGTGACGACCCAGTCCTCCTCCTCCTCCTCCTCCTTGCCAGGCACTGTATTGGCCACTACCTTACCACCACCACCACCACCACTACTCACCAGGACTCTCATGTTGATGTGGTAGAAGCAGGACAGTGTCTGATGCTGCTGCCTGTCCCGGCCTGCCTTATATAGTGGTCTGGACGGGGGTGTGCGCGGCTCACCTTGAACAGGTGTCCGCTAATCAGGGTAAGAAATGATCAGTCAACTCGTGAGGTGCAGGGGACGTGCCTCCCGTTTGTGTGTGTGTGTGTGTGTGTGTGTGTGTGTGTGTGTGTGTGTGTGTGTGTGTGTGTGTGTGTGTGTGTGTGTGTAACCAGCAGTGACTTGTATTAATCACCAATGACGTTATACTCCTCGTGTGGTGTGGTACTTACAAACAATTCTAGTTTTTTTGTATCAAGTGTACGCACACAACTCAACCCAGTCCAACACGCACAAATACACACACACACACACAGGCGAGATTGCTGGATTCCAGCACGACCACGAGGTCACATCTGCAGTGTTCCATGAGTACGTGTACCCACCCTGTGCTGGGTGAACAAGGCCACAGCGTGAAGGCACACCCGCCCGTCTGGCTAGGAATTCACGTTAACCACAACACTACAATAATAACAATAATAACGGACGTGACGCATTAATGCTGTGCAAATCATAATAGCAATAATAATAATAATAATGATGATATGACAGTAACAATCTTGAGGAAAGTTCCATACCCGACAAGGGCAGAAATTTATTTTGATGATGGACACAGACCAGGAACCAAACAACTACAACAACAACAATATCAGCAGTAGTAGCAATAGGCAGCGCCACCGACAAGGTTAGTAAGTCACGTGAGGCCCAGAGTTCCTCCACGCAGGCCACAGTGAGGGTACACCAGAGTCATGGCAGGTCGGGCGAGGGAAGGCGGCCCCGCAGGAGGCAAGGCTACGTAGGTCATGCCTGAACCCCGGCCGTGATGTGTTTTAGAGGGTAATCACTAACATGCGGTGCCCTGTAGATGGCTGTTGGGTGCCCTGACGGTGTAGGTGTTGTCTAAGTACAGTAGAGGTGCGCGGGATGCCTTACATGTACATGGTATCGAGTCGTTTCGCCCAGGGTCGGTTCGCTAAATTAGGGAATTATATAATTAAGTTGTACTTGTTAGGTCGTTTATGTTAGGTTACGTTAGGTTAGAAAACCCGGGGCGAACGGGAATAAGAGCAAAACGACTCAGGTGCGAACAGGATTCGAGGTGAAACGACCCGGAACCCATGTACATACATCTGCATCACTATGGCTTCATTTCTCTGAGCAGCAGCAGCTTCACACTATGTAGCACAGGTGGCCAAACTTGATGAATGTAACAGCCACAATTGATAAAGCTCAGATGTTTGAGAGCTGCAGGACATGAACAAACTTTTACTCATACGTTTTGTCAGAGATTAAGAAAATGAATGAAATACAGACCTGAACGTATAGAAAAAAAAGAAACGACAGAATAGCGCCTTTTATATAGTCGCACGTTTCTTGCTTTGGATTCGGGTTGAAATTTCTAGAATATTCGTATTCTCTAGAATTTTCCTCGAGCCACTTATTTAAGGCCAAAAAGCACACATGGCTGTATCGCCTCGCCGCGTGGACACACACACACACACACACACACACACACACACACACACACACACACACACACACACACACGCAAACACACACACACATACACATACACACACACACACACACACACACACACACACACACACACATACACACACACACACACACACACACACACACACACACACGCACACACACACACACACACACACACACACACACACACACACACACACAAACACCGTTGTGGGACAGATCACATGGCTATCATAACTTTCAACAGAGTCCGTGAAGCTCCCCAAGGGCCCCGCCCCACCAGTCTGCCTGGCCGGCCTGTACTTCACATCACCACCAGTAATTACGTTATCATTAGTTATGTAGATATTTTCGTGGCTGTATATGTACAGCAAAGCACAACACAATAGTACTGTGCCACAACATTGTACCATAAAAAAAAAACTTGTTGCACAAGTGTACACATTATTTCTAGTAGTATTCATGTTCCTCTAAGTTCTTCACCTTCAGCAAAGGATAAACATATAAGCCTTTCAAGTTCCATCGATCAGCCCAGTGAGCCTGGGTGCCCAGTCTCTGCTTCCTACAGTGTCAAGGTACAAAAGCATGGATGATATGAACAACGCGACAGCATGCTGCTCAACACTTGTCCTTCATGTTTACCTTTCACTCACAGAGCCAGTAAGGGCGGCCATCCCGGGGAGTGTGGAGTAGTGCGTGGTCAGGTTAGACCTGCGTGAAACCATGTGGTAAGCAGGCCTCGTGACGGCACGTCCCGGCTTTGGACAGGTGTCCTTTGTGCCCAAATCTTTTCAACTGAACAACGGTAGACATAAATCACACTGAAGGAAACACAGAAAAACTCGTAATGGTTTTATTAAAAAAAAAAAGTGATTCATGGAGTTCATGGGACTAACAAATAAGAATAAAAGTAGTTTTGATGAGGAAGGTGGCGGCAGCCATGACTCAGAAGACGGTGAGCGGCGCTGCGGCGGCCGAGCCTCAGCAGGTGTCGTCCTCGTCGTCGTGGTCGTCGTCGTCGTCGTGGTCGTCCTCGTCGTGGTCGTGGTGGTCGTAGGCAGTTAGAGGACGCGGAAACCCAGGCGGTCGGCAATGTACTTCACCTCGTACTCGTTGCCGTAGGCGTCATAGGCCTCGTACTTGCCGTGAGAAACTACACTTATTTGTGTAGCTGCTACCTAGAAGGTTATCCCCTCCCACCTACCCTGGCACCTTCTGTGCCCGCTCAGACGCCCTCACTGCGTCATCGGCATGGCCTTATGCCCTGCCCCCTCAGACGCCTTACTACGTCTTCAGTCGCCTCACGCGCACTCTACACCCTCTGACGCCTTCTTGCGTCATCAGAACAGGTATATGCGCATTTAGCGCGGCCTTATGTATCCTAAACGCATCCCTTTGCGCCCTCAGTGCAACATTATGTCCAACTCCTGCCCCCCGCCTCGCGGCGTTAAAGTGATCTCCACCACCGCCATTCACCGCCCTGTGGATTATTCATCGCCCTGTGGATTACTCATCGCCCTGTGGATTACTCTACTCTCCCGTGGATAGTACAGTACGGTGCAGACAACGCTCCAGCAGACGCCCTCCCACTGCCGTGTCGTCTTCTCACACTCCCAGGCATCAAGGTCGCTCTACGCTGACGGAACTACAGCTGCAGATCGTCTCTTTCCGTCAGCTTTACGACCTCTCACCCTGGCATCTGAGCTTCACGGCACATCTGGGAGGACTTCACCTGGACCCACACCTGGACCGACTGTCAAGCCTCCATGATGACTCGGCACTTGACCTCGTCGGCCCCCCTGCCACACTGCCGGTTATCGCTACATCCTCTCGGCAACCGCCGCTACAGGACTTTCAGCTACCACCCGCAGTCCAAACGGCATGGTCGAACGGTCATCACCAGCCTCCGCCCAACGCGAAGACTGGTCCCAGGCGAACAAGCAACCACAGGAAGATTTCGTTCCTCTCTCCCTCGTCACTAGGGGGGGGAGTATTGTAGCAGTCTCCCCTACACACCATAGAGAACGTGAGATACCCGTTCCCCCTAGAACGGGTCGCGCAGACATAACTATAGTAAGACTCACCTTGGAGTGTGGCTGGGGTGTTCCCATCGTGGGGAATAACCGTGTTACAGCGTTGCCACTTGTAGAGATTTGCCGCGCAAATTCAAATCAATTTCGTATTTAAAAAATTTATGAGGCCCGAATCGTGTATCTGGCAACATCATATGTCATATGTGAAGTTTTCTTGAGTGATAAGATGCATTATCCAGAACGAAAGGGAAATTCATTAATAGGTACTGCTTTTTATTAGCAACACTGTAAAATATGTATGCCACGTTTCTTTATATGTTTATATATATCTTATCCATTATAAGTTTACTGTTTCTTCATACATTATAATACTATGAATAAACGTGTATGCATATTTCCTGATCATGTCTGCCATGGTTTTACTTACATTAAAACATTTCTACAATGCGAATTAAAAGACACGTGGCAGACCTGTAAAAGGGTATTTCCCGACTGTTTCCGCTCGCCAGCCACACTCTTGGGCGAGTCTGACTATATTATAACTTTATTTTTATTATATTTTTCAATATTCATTGTACCCAATGTATATTCTTTATTTGTTTTTCTTTTTATAATATTATTATTTATTATGTTGCGCTGCTTGGCGCGCACTGTCCTCAGACAGTGCGCATATTCAATTATTTATATTTGTTTTTTAAAATGTTTATTTTATATATATGCACTATATTTTTGTCAAATAAATAACCTTAACTGGACATGAGTATTCTCTCTCCAGTCGACCAACTAGCATTACCACACCCGAGCACCATTTACAAGGCGAGGACAA
>JAPQNM010000042.1:13001700-13014200 GCA_029783475.1 Metacarcinus magister
AGCAGGACAGTGTCTGATGCTGCTGCCTGTCCTGGCCTGCCTTATATAATGGTCTGGGCGGGGGTGTGCGCGGCTCACCTTGAGAACCGCCTTTGCCGGGGTGACATTGAAGTTTGTTGGATCAAAGCATTACAATAAGGAGGCACGTTTCGCCACCATCAGCGCACTGTCTCGTCAGCAAAGTAGCGTGCGGCGTAAAGGGCACGGCGTCACTCGTACGGATGACGGCGACGCTGATAAGGACACAAACCATCACGCCAAGACAACCGGCCAAAGCAGAGTCGTGCCTGCATGCATTTCCTCATTCCTCTGAATCACATCTACGCGACGCTCCACCACTCCCACATACCATGAAGGTCCCGCCACACACACACACACACACACACACACACACCAACCACCACCACCACCACCAAACAACAACAATAACAACAACTGTCCTCCACTCTCACTTTTTTGCCATCCTACCGTTCATCCCGCCCTGCCCTGCCCGTCCCACCCTGACCAACTCCTCGCCCCGCCCCGCCCCGCCCCGCCCTGTACCGTCTCCCCGCCTGGCCTTGGAGCGTGACGGGTTTGCTTGTACCGTTGTCCCAGGGTTCGAGACTATTGCATCTAGACTAATGGGACTGAGGGAGAGAGTGATGGAGGAAGAGAGGGAGACAGAGGGAAGGGAATAAAGGGTGAAGAAAGGGTGAGAAAGAGATGATGAAAGGGTAAGATAAAAATGGAAGAAGGGTGTAGAGAGGTAAATGGATGATAGGAGAGTGAAATAGAGATGGAAGAAAAGTGGAAAGATGGAAGGGGTGGAAAGGGTGGAAAGGTGTAGGGTGGAAGGGTGGATAGGGTGGAAAGGGTGGAAGGGTGGAAAGGATGGAAGGGTGGAAGGGTGGTAGGGGTGGAAAGGGTGGAACGGTGGAAGATTGGAAGGGTGGTAGGGGTGGAAAGGGTGGAAGGGTGAAGGTAGTGCCTAATCCTTGTCTTTTGTGTGGACTTGTTGCTAAGTGTATGTCTAGACTGACCTTACCTACCTACTTACCTACCTTCCTGACCTTCTAGACTGCTTTCCTTAATGGAGGTAACGGGTCCTTTTATTTTTTTCTCTCTCTCTCTCTCTCTCTCTCTCTCTCTCTCTCTCTCTCTCTCTCTCTCTCTCTCTCTCTCTCTCTCTCTCTCTCTCTCTAAACTTAGTCATAAACATTTCGCAAAAACAAAAAATATCAACAAGCGGTCAGTACTCAAACAAACACACACAGACAAGGTCATCCTCGGGTGCGTCGTCTACTACTTAAATATAGATATAACTGTTACACACACACACACACACACACACACACACACACACACACACACACACACACACTCATAGTAGGTAGGCTTCCACACACTACACTAAGAGTGATAATGAGATGGAGGGGAGATGAGGGGAAGGGAAGGGAAAGTGACCCAAGGGAAGGGGTCACATTGAATCACAAACAACGTGTGGTAAGCTTTACAAAACCAAATAGGCCTATGTGATGTGACCTAACCTAACCTAACCTATGTGACATTTAGGCCTACCTCGACACACATCCTGGCAGGTGGCACTTAGCATCCCTTTGGTTAGGCAAGGTAAGGATAGGATAGGATAGGAAAGGAAAGGAAAGGAAAGGAAAGGAAAGGTAAGGTATGGTAAGGTATGGTATGGTATGGTATGGTATGTTATGGTATGATATGGTATGGTAGAGTATAGTATAGTATAGTATGGTAAGGTAAGGTAAGGTAAGGTAAGGTAAGGTTAAGTTAGGTTAGGTAAGGTAAGGTAAACTGAGGTGAGGTTAGGTTAGGTTAGATTAGGTAAGGTAAGATAAGGTAATGTTTGATTTGGTTAGGTTAGATTAGGTAAGGTAAGATTAGGTAATGTTTGATTTGGTTAGGTAAGGTTAGATAAGGTAATGTTTGATTTGGTTAGGTTAGGTTAGGTTAGGTAAGGTAAGATAAGGTAATGTTTGATTTGGTTAGGTAAGGTAAGGTAAGGTAATGTTTGATTTGGTTAGGTTAGGTTAGGTAAGGTAAGATAAGGTAATGTTTGATTTGGTTAGGTAAGGTAAGGTAAGGTAAGGTTAGGTTAGGTAAGGAAAGGTTTGATTTAGTAAGGTAAGGTAAGGTAAGGTAAGGTAAGGTAAGGTAAGGTAAGGTTAGGTTAGGTTAGGTAAGGTAAGGTTTGATTTGGTAAGGTAAGGTTAGGTTAGGTAAGGTAATGTTTGATTTGGTTAGGTAAGGTAAGGTTAGGTTAGGTAAGGTAAGGTTTGATTTCGTAAGGTAAGGTAAGGTAAGGTAAGGTAAGGTAAGGTAAGGTAAGGTAAGGTAAGGTAAGGTAAGGTTAGATTAGGTTAGGTAAGGTAATGTTTGATTTGATTTGGTAAGGTAAGGTATAATTTGTTTAGAGTATGTTAGGTTAGGTTAAGTTAAGTTTGGTCAGGTTAGGTAAGGAGGATGTGAATCTGCATATTTTCAGATCAAAATTCCAAGATATCCTCATTTTTTCAGTAATATATTGTATAGAATATGTACTATTGTGTACAGAAAGACAAATAAGTGGAGTAATATATGCAGTTTTGTTCCAGTTCAAACACTTGTGGTAAGTATCAACTTATTACAACTTATTATTCTCACTGAGGAAAGCATTATAATCGAAACTTAAATGCAACAAAGTACTTGAGTTTCATCCAAATTGACAGGTGACAGGTGACAGGTGACAGTGGGTGACCTCTAAATCAAGCACCTGTTGTTTTTTTTTAACCTACCGCCCACCTCCACTACACAACCCACCACGCTTGTGTTTATATATTAAAATAATCTTACAAATGCCAAGGAGAAGCCTGCCCTAACACCCTCATTTGTTTTATTGACTATCGTGTTATTAGTCTGTCTCTTGATCCTTCTCCTTGTCCTGCTTCTCCTCCTACTCCTCTACCCCACCTCCTCCTCCTGGTCTACTGCTATTGTTGTTGTTGATGATGATGATAAAAATAAAACAAAAATAATAGATATAGCTAAGTAAACCCCCCCCTCCTCCCACCCCAAAAAAATAATCTATCAACACAAACAGAGAGAAACACAAAAAGCCTTCACACCACAAAACACAGATAACAAACACACATTCAAGACAGGTAGGACACGGCCTAGACCGGCGTCCTACCTGAGAATGTGGTTAATTATGTGGCAGGAGGAGGAGGAGGAGGAGGAGGAGGAGGAGGAGGAGGAGGAGGAGGAGGAGGAGGAGGAGGAGGAGGAGGAGGAGAATTGGAATGTTGTAAAGAGAAAGAGAAACTGGACTTAAAGAAAGGGAAAGGAAGTGTGATTTTATGAAGAAAAACAAGAAGAGGAGGAAGAGGAGGAGGAGAAGGAGGAGGAATAAATGAATGACGAAAACTTAGTAGGTAACAACAACTGGAGGAGGAGGAGGAGGAGGAGGAGTACAAAGGAAGAACAGACAGCAACAGTCCTACTGGACCTAACGAGGCTATCCGTGTGGCTACACTACTGCTATAACATCTACTTGATAGAGAAATTATATCTAATTGATAGAGAGGAGGAGGAGGAGGAGGAGGAGGAGGAGGAGGAGGGGAGGAGGGAGGAGGAGGAGGAGGAGGAGGAGGAGGAGGAGGAGGTAAACCAGTGGGTAGCAATAATATTTAGCAATCCGGTTCATGGCCAATACAAATCATACCCTCCTCCTCCTGCTTGTCTATCTAAATATAAACACACATGTAGGAAAAAACACTTGCTTTGAAGCAAGTACAGGTTGACACTACTGCGTTGTTAAGACGGAAGGAGGAGGAGGAGGAGGAGGCAAAGGTGAGGGACTACGAGAGGTTATGAAAGAGATGATGGGGAGGAAAGAGGAGGAGATGAGAAATGAGAGAAAGGGAGAGGTAAAAAGGAGTAAGTGAGAGCAAAGAGAAGGGAGAGAGTGAAGGCAGAGGAAGAGACGATAAGAATTTTATGAGGAACATTATTCTTCTTCTCTTCTTCCTCCTCCTCCTTTGTTTTCTTTTTCACTTATTCTTCTATTCTCCTTTCTAACTCTTCATCTTCATTCCCTTCATATATTCTCTGTTTTTCCTCGTCTCCTTTCCTCTCTCCCTTCCACCCTTCCTTCCTTCTTACTTTTTCCTTATTTCTTCTCACTGTCTCATTCTCACACCTCCTAACTTGTCTATTTTGAGCAGTCCTCCCCCTGTGTGTGTGTGTGTGTGTGTGTGTGTGTGTGTGTGTGTGTGTGTGTGTGAAATAAACTCTTAGCTTTACATGACATCAAGACACACACACACACACACACACACACACACACACACACACATCAACATCTTACCATATCCTTAGAGTCCTATTAATTGCCGCCAAATATCCCTAGATGTCCCAAAGGTATATCAAAATATCCCCAAATCCCTAGAAATGTCCCTGTTATCTAGGGATTTCCAGTGTCCCTGAATCTACCTAGGTGTCCCTCGTCCTTGTGTGTTAAGGTGTGTGCATATGTGTCCTCAAGGCGTCCAGGAGTAAAACACTATAAACAAGACGATTAGAATATGTTAGTCTTATTTATGTATTCATTTATTCATTTATTTATCTTTTAGTGAAGTGTCTGGGTTATTTTTTTCCCCCCCACTCAGAGACAACTCGACTCACCTCACTATTTTTATTATTATTATTATTATTATTATTATTATTAGTAGTAGTAGTAGTAATAATAGTAATAGTAATACAATATACTATTTTACGATACCCAGTAACCTCCATCTCAGGTCGCCTTCACACCTGAGCTCACGTGGGGGCTTAATTAACAGTTCAGTACACCTGTCTAACCAGCTAGGGCGTGAGGAAGTGTTCACGTGGGTGGTGGGGGGAGGGGGGAGGGGAGGGGAGGGGAGGCAGGAGACACCCCACCCATCCACCTTGCCCCGCCTCTCCCCCTCAAATAACCCCTCAAGGACGATCACCTCCCCTCTCACCCCTCCTCTTCTCCCTCCCTTCACCCCCCAAAAACCCGCCTATGATTGAAATTATAGGTAAACCTGTACGAATTTTTGTTTTGTTCTTAGACTGCACACACACACACACACACACACACACACACACACACACACACACACACACACACACACACACACACACATACATACACACACATAGACACATACACACTATTATTATTATCATCATCATTATTATCATTGCAATACATGATCAAAACATAAAGGTATATAGCTTAGTCTCTCTCATCCACAATATCAACATAATAATTCAAATATTATAATAATAAAAAAAAATAAATAATCACAACCCGCTAGACTGCACACGAACAATCTAGTTAAACGTGGTAAGTCATGTTTTTTTCCTCCCCCTAACACGCTTCGGTAAATGCAAACACACACACACTCTGACGAAGCAAAACACGTTAGGTTATGTAAGAGTGGTGTTTTAATGAGCACGAGGAAGTTACCAAGGAAATGTTAATAATTAAGTTCTTACAAGCAGATGTCAGAGTAGGTTAACGCTGAGAATAGAAGCATAAAAACAAAAAGTATATAATAAGAAAGTGAAAGATTGGTTAGAAATTAGTTAAAGAAAATATAGAAAAGTAGGTAAATGGAACGTGTTACATAATTGCTATTACGTTGTCATAATGTATTGTTCGTCTATTCATTTATATAATATTTTTATGTTCGTAGTGACTTTTCAACTATATTTGTAATGTTTTATTTGTTTTGTCGATTGCTTGTGTGATCATCTGTTTATTGTTATTATTGTTATTATTATTATTATTATTATTACTATTATCATTATTGTTTTCATTATTAGTATTATTAGTATGATCATTATTATTCATACGTGAACAGGAAATGATCAGCTGGCATTTAGAAGACGATTTAATATATTCTTGTATTTCTTCATACATATTCACGGAAACTCCTTATTAAATCCAGTTAATAATGATAATAATAATAATAAATCTGTCTGTGAGTATATATAGACACGAAGCTGTAAACGGTAAAACAAAATATATAAATAATAATACACCTACCGTAGCCATGATCAGCAAAGAAATGGCGGGAAAACTTAGCCCAAAACAACATAAACATCATTTTAACACAATAAACGACCTAATAACGCAACTATAATACATTCTAAACGTTCTCATAACCTTTATCAACATTCACGAGGCGGAAAACACGACAGGAAACACATAAGCACAACACCTAAGGAACAATACAAACTGGCATAACATAACACACGAGGAACACTCACCACCCAGCTTGCCTTCAGGACGAGGGGAAAATCCATCCAGTTTTCTTCTCTCATTCCCTTTGTGGGCATCCTGTAGTCACTAGCGTTACTCAGAGGCTTCATAAGGTCACTAAGGTTACTCACTCACTTGCCCATCGCCGAGGAATCAAGGAAATCCGTGAAAAATACTCCCGTTCACATATGACGTAATTTATTCACTTAGGTAAACAAACTGAGTATTGTTCCGATGTGACTCTGACTTCGGTTAATATTTTTTTTATTATCTTCTATCATAATCAAAAATAAATGTATACGTAGATGCTATTACTATTTTCTATAATTTATTATATTTTATTATTATATAATCAAGGATTTGAATAAGCTAAATAGGTTTTGTCCGTTGTTTATATAAATATACAAACACATTGCGAAACAACTTTTTTCATCTTGCAATAGAAAAAACATTATATTGCAATTCTTAAGTAAAAATTATGGTGAAATACTAATTAATATCTCTCTCTCCCTCCCACTCTCGCGCTCTCTCTTTCTCTCAAACAGTGATAAGACGGCTGTGAGCTAGTGAAATAATCTTCATTTATCATAGCTACACACCTTCCTACACACGTCCCAGCTATAACAAGTAAGACATCAATACTTACAGAACATTATAGAGGGAAACAGACGGTAGTAATGTGTTAGATTAGGTTGTTAGGAGTGAAAATAGGGAGGTGCGTTGAGAAGACACGGAGAATTGGAAACGGAAATAGGGGAGGTAGGGAGACAATGCAGGGAGGATATAAATATGGAAATTTTTCTTTATATGTATTTAATTTTTTTATTTATTCTTTCTAGCCTTAAAATGTGTGTAGGCATTTAGTTATGTTTAGTTTTAAGGGTTATATTACAGCTAGACATGATGTATATTTACGTTTTATTTCGTAATTGTAAAGAATGATCTGTTAGGTTAAGTTAGATTGTTAGGTTATGTTATGTTAGGTTAGGTTAGGTTAGGTTAAGTTAGATTAAGTTAAGTTAAGTTAGATTAGGTAGTTACTCCTGTTACAGTGCTAATTATCGTGTGAAGGATAATTGGTCGTTACATGCTAATTGTAAAGAGGTAGAAGGAGGAGGAGGAGGAGGAGGAGGAGGAGGGGGAGGGTGGATGGAAGGCTATTTAGGTATATATACAAGTACTTCATGTTTTTGTACAGTACTCCGCTAAATACACACACACACACACACACACACACACACACACACACACACACACACAGCCTTGGTAGGGATAACAGCCACTTTTCCTCCTCCTCCTCCTCCTCCTCCTCTCAGCTGACCGTCCCTCAGTCAAGTCAATGTAGCTAGTTTTTGCCTCCCTCCTCCTCCTCCTCCTCCTCCTCCTCCTCCTCCTCCTCCTCCTCCTCCTCTCCCAGTGCTGCATTTATATCTCCTCCTCTTCCTCCTTCACCATCACCCACACCACCATCATCACCATCATCATCACCATCACTTTTCATATAATGGTGAAGCACTGACTCTTATAATCATCATCATCATCATCATCATCATCATCATCATCATCATCAGAAAAAATATACTTAAAAATGATGCAATGAATATATACATAGCTAAATAATGCAATATATAAGAGTGTGCTTACTACTATGTGCCTCTGCAAAACACACACACACACACACACACACACACACACACACACACACACACACACACACACACACACACACACACACACACACACACACGTACGTAGGTGTACCTTATAGGGTCAGTTTTTGTCTATTTTGCAATAATCTTTTCCTTACTATTACTGTTTAAATCCTGTTGTGGACGAGTGTAGGGGGGAGGGAAGGGGAGGAGGAAGGGAGGGAAAGAAAGAAGGACAGGGAGGAGAGGGAGGAGGAAAGGGTAAAGGGAGATAAGAAAAGGGTGAGGACAAGTGTACGAGACTTGGAGGAAAGGGAGGAAAGAAGGAAGAGGAGGGTAAAGGAAGATTAGGAAAGGGAGAGGAGCTATGATAAGAGAGAGATAGAGTAAATAAAATATATAAGAAAAACAAAACAAGGGAGAGATTTGGCGGCAGTAATGAAGTCCAAGATTTGTTTGCCATTTTGCTGCGTAAATATTAGGCGTAGAGCAAAGATGTATAGATACAGATATATGCAAATTAATAAGACCTATCTGATGCTGTTTTCAGATTATAAATGGCTTTCATAGTTGGTGAGAAAAATGAAATGTTATGAAAAACCAAAAAAAAATCATTAATGTGTTATTTTCTCAATCATTTATTTACATGTTTAATTTCTCTTTACGTTATAAAAATGGCCTTTTTTTTTACCTTTTTTGTTTTACTACTTCATACATTTTTTACGCAAACATCATAGTTTTCGAATTATTTACAGATACGTGTTTTTTAGCCAAAATCGTGAACATATAAAATTTTTTAGATGCCTATGAAAATTGGTATACAGGGGTTCATGGGCCTACTGAATACGAATATGATGTTAGATTTTGGATTACTGTAGAATGCACACGTTTTTCACCCAAGATTCTCAACATATTCAAGAGAGAACTTAATCATTCGAGGCGTCACTATAACCTACACCAAATAACAGGCGAGACAAGTCCATCTGTGCCTCCACATGCCTACTGGTGCCAACGGTTAATGATATAGAGAAAATTAAAACCAATGGAATTAAACATTATGAAGCGCGAGGGAGAGAGAGATAAAATGAAGAGCAAGAGGTGTGAAATGAAAGGTGTAGGGAGGAGAGGGTAAAGCATGGAGGGAAAGGAGGGGGAATAGGGGTTGGAGAGGAGAGGGGAAAATGAGGCAGAGTGACAGACATCTCCTCCTCCTCCTCCTCCTCCTCCCGGCGGCGCCAAAGAGGTGCTAGAGAGAACCAGAAGACCCTTTAATTTGTTCTTAATTTGCATAAACACCACTGTACATAACCCCCTCTCCCCCCCCCCTTCCTCTCCCCTTTTCCTCCCCCTCACTTTTTTTCCCTCTCACTCGGTTACAAGTCTGTCAGAGGAGATATCTTCCGTCTAACATTGGCACCCTTCTGTCTGCTGGGGAGGAGGAGGAGGAAGAAGAAGAAGAGGAGGAGGAGGAGGAGGAGGAGACTAACGCCATAATCCACAAACGTAAATTTAAACCACAAATTTGATGAGAGGGGAGATAAGCAATATTTCCCCCTCCTCCTCCTCCTCTCTCTCTCTCTCTCTCTCTCTCTCTCTCTCTCTCTCTCTCTCTCTCTCTCTCTCTCTCTCTCTCTCTCTCTCTCTCTCCATTTCCTTTTGTACCCTCTTTCTTCCTTCCCTCCCATCCATCCTTCCTCCCTCTCCTTTCTCCAACCGATGCATGCAAGATAAAGTTCTCTCTCTCTCTCTCTCTCTCTCTCTCTCTCTCTCTCTCTCTCTCTCTCTCTCTCTCTCTCTCTCTCTCTCTCTCTCATGTTATGTATGTAGGTGCACGTGTGTAGAGGGAAGGAGGGAGGAAGGGAGAGAGAGAGGAAAGACAGGAAGGAGGGAGGGAAGAAGAAAGAGAAAGGAAAGGAGAGGGAAAGCGAGAGAAGGAAGATTAGTGTGGGAGATAAATAATTCCTTTGTTTTGAACACATCCTGAAATACATACAGTTCTTGCCTCCCAGTAAGGTGGTGATGGTTTTAATAGCCTATCCTTATTATTTACATATCATGGCAGGATTCCTAGCCTTTTGTTTTCGTCCTACTTACTGCTATAGGCGAACAGGGACTAAAGTATGTAAGGAAACAAACTGAATGATCTCCAAGACGGTATGATGATGCCAGGGTGGAAGGAAGGGAGGGGTAGGATAGGGATGGAAGGACGGGGAGGAAGGGAGCTATAGGATGGGGATGGAAGGATAGGGATGGGTAGGATGTAGGATGGGGATATAAGGAAGGATGGATACACCTGATGCTGTTGAGTGTTTATTCCTTGAAGAGTATATAGTGTGGTGCACGAGGCCGCGAGGACACGACCAAGACCTCTGTGGGCGCGAGAGGCCGCGCCCACCAGGTCCCAAGTGGTCGTGGTGTGGTGGTAGGCGGATGGGCGGCGCGGGACGGTCAGTGGGCGGCGTAGTCGTAGTCGTCGAAGGAGCCCTGGTTGCCGTTGGGGGTGGCGCCCCACGAGGCGACGGGCAGCGCGTTGGTCTCCACCACACGGTAACCACGCTCGTCCGCCACGTACTTGACGTAGTACTCGTAGCCCTCGGGGGAGGTCCAGCTGGGGGGGGGAGGGTAAGAGGGGGAGGGAGGGGAGGTCAACTTAACATTCTCTCTCTCTCTCTCTCTCTCTCTCTCTCTCTCTCTCTCTCTCTCTCTCTCTCTCTCTCTCTCTCTCTCTCTCTCTCTCACCTGTAGGAACCCTCCACCTTCTTGCCGGTCTCGCCCTTCTGGTAGTGCTTGTGGTCGTCGGCCTCGTAGTTGAACACCTTGTCGGAGGGGCGCGCCGCCCCCAGCGCCGCCGCCATCACCACCATCAGTAGGGCTGATACCTGCGGGGGGGGGGTGGTAAGGATCATTAGGGTGTCCTGCCACCACACATACACGAGACCCCTGGGGCTGTGTGCTGCTCGTAGACCCTTACAGGGGACGGGAACTATGTTACTCTCTCTCTCTCTCTCTCTCTCTCTCTCTCTCTCTCTCTCTCTCTCTCTCTCTCTCTCTCTCTCTCTCTCTCTCTCTCTCTCTCTCTCTTTGAGGCAGCAGCGATGGACTCACCACACACTTCATGACGCAGAAGAAGGAGGACGAGGAGGAGGAGGTGGTGTTGGTGGTGGTAGAGGGAGAGTGTGGTGTAGGGGCGCGCCGACCCACCTTATATTGACCAGCGATGGGCAATGGCACCAAGACACCGACTCCCCCAAGCAGGTTACGGCCGCAAGGAAAAAAGGTCATGCCAATGTTATAAGGTCATGGGAAAGTAAACAAGACTCTCGATCTTTTTAGCAACAACAACAACAACAACAACAACATCAACAACAACAAAAACATGGATGACCTCGCGTTCCCGGGGTGATGGAGTGTGAAAAGAGGCTCTTCGTGCTCTTCTTTCCTCGTGTGACACTCAGGCTTTAGAAAAGAGACATTTGTGTATGTATGTGTGTGTGTGTGTGTGTGTGTGTGTGTGTGTGTGTGTGTGTGTGTGTGTGTGTGTGTGTGTGTGTGTGTGTGTGTGTGAATAAGTTGCAGCTTATAAGTAAAACGGGCAGACTTTGGTAGAACTCGAGCGGTCCTTTCTGTCACTTTGCCGTCACTTCGCCGTCACTTCGCCTCAGCCCTCGCCGTCCATCCTTCATCCTGAGTGTTCGCAACAACAACAGTCCAACACCAGGAGGACCTCGCAAAGGCGGCCACGATCACGCCCGCAGATAGTCCCGTTGGGCATGTCTGCCTCCCCCTCCGAGGCCACAGACGCGCTGGGAACGCCTCAGACACCCAAACGTTGTGACCTGCCGGAAGAGTTCGACGAAGGTTGGCATGACCTTATTTCCTTGCGGCCGTAACCTGCTTGGGGGAGTCGGTGTCTTGGTGCCATTGCCCATCGCTGGTCAATATAAGGTGGGTCGGCGCGCCCCTACACCACACTCTCCCTCTACCACCACCAACACCACCTCCTCCTCCTCCTCGTCCTCCTTCTTCTGCATCATGAAGTGTGTGGTGAGTCCATCGCTGCTGCCTCAAAGAAAGAAAGAGAGAGAGAGAGAGAGAGAGAGAGAGAGAGAGAGAGAGAGAGAGAGAGAGAGAGAGAGAGAGAGAGAGAGAGAGAGAGAGAGAGAAACATAATTCCCGTCCCCTGTAAGGGTCTACGAGCAGCACACAGCCCCAGGGGTCTCGTGTATGTGTGGTGGCAGGACACCCTAATGATCCTTACCCTCCACCCTCCCCCGCAGGTATCAGCCCTACTGATGGTCGTGGTGGCGGCGGCGCTGGGGGCGGCGCGCCACTCCGACACGGTGTTCAACTACGAGGCCGACGACCACAAGCACTACCAGAAGGGCGAGACCGGCAAGAAGGTGGAGGGTTCCTACAGGTGAGAGAGAGAGAGAGAGAGAGAGAGAGAGAGAGAGAGAGAGAGAGAGAGAGAGAGAGAGAGAGAGAGAGAGAGAGAGAATGTTAAGTTGACCTCCCCTCCCTCTCCCTCCTACCCTCCCCCCCCCCAGCTGGACCTCCCCCGAGGG
>JAPQNM010000042.1:13024200-13034200 GCA_029783475.1 Metacarcinus magister
ATAGTGTTAGGGAGATGATGCACAGAGGAGGAGGAGGAGGAGGAGGAGGAGGAGGAGGAGGAAGAAGAAGAGGAGGAGGAAGAGGATGGTGGAAGGAAGATATTTGTTTTCATTTGTTTCACATCATCATCATATCCAGCATCTTTCCTTCCTTCCTTCCTCTTTTTTTTTCTCTCTCTCTCTTTCTCTCCTTCATTCTTAGGTACTCTTCCTCTTCCTCCTCCTTATTTCCCCTCCCTTCATCTCTCCCCAACACCCCTCCCCCTCCTCCCCTCTTTCTCTCCATCTCCCTCCTATCGTATCTTTCCCCTCACTCCCCAAACACCCCACTTTCTTTCCTCCTCTTCCCAATCTTTCCCTTGGCCTTCCTTCACTGCCAGAACCACACACACACACACACACACACACACACACACACACACACACACACACACACACACACACACACACACACACACACACGTGCACTGATTTATTACACCAATAAAGCAAGACTGAAGCATTGAGACGCGCCTTCCAAGGTTAATAATCCGGAGAGAGAGAGGGAGAGAGAGAGGGGAAGAGAGGGAGAGGGGGAGAATAGATGACGGTGGAGGAGGAGGAGAAGAAGGAGGAGGAAGGTTAATATGGCGAAGCGAATGGAGGAGGAGGTGCAGGAAGAGGAAGAGGAGGAGGGGCGATTACGAAGAATAGATACTAAGAAGAGAAGAGAGAAGAGACAGAGAGAGTAAAAAACGAGTTAAAGGAAGCAGGAAGGAAACCAGAAACGAAAGGGAAGGAGAAAAAAGGAGAGAAAGTATAGGTACGGAGAGGAGGAAAGTGTTGAATTATAAAAGGGAGGGAATATTATGCGAGAGAGAGAAGAAAGGGAAAGAATGCAAGGGAGGAGAAAGCAAGGGAGGGAGAGGAGGGGGAAGGGGGGTTAGATATGACCTTGTGGAGTGGTCAGTGAAGGAAGAAAACGTAAATCTGGAGCTATGATTTTATAGGTAACTCTTACAAACTTACCCACACACACACACACACACACACACACACACACACACACACACACACACACACACACACACACACACACACACACACACACACAGTAAGGAGGGGTCGTATTGCTCCATTACCGCCACACATCAGCCAAGGAGGTAGAACAAAGCACACCTCGTCGCTGGGTGCCGCAAGGGGACCGTACGAACCCTGGCTGTTTAGTGTTCCTTGTAAACTAAAGAAACAAATGAAGGTAGGATGATAAGTGATTGAAATATTACTACTACTACTACTACTACTACTACTACTACTACTACTACTACTACTACTACTACTACTACTATTACTTCGGATGATCATGCTAATGTTACGTTTATTGTATCACCAAATGTATTAATAGATAGACGTTGAATGGTTGAGAATGCAATCTAGAAAAAATTCCTCTGAGAACGATTCACGAAAAAACATGAAAAATAGATTTCAAGAAAGTATGAAAGTAAAATAAAGAACCAGAATAACAAGAAAATCGGGAAAATTAATGACAACTCTTCCCTACTGACCTGTTCGGAGGGAAAAAAAAAAAAGTGGAAGGAAAGGAAGAAAAAACAAGATTAGTGGTTCCAGAATGAAAAGGTCAATTTATTTCTTGAGGACTTGGTGGTTTTGTGTGTGTGTGTCCTGCGGGGATGTGACACTGGAGAAGGTGTATGTGTGTGTGTGTGTGTGTGTGTGTGTGTGTGTGTGTGTGTGTGTGTATGTGTGTGTCATGCTCAAGAAAATAGATTACTGAGAGAACGAGGCTGCGAATGTCATACAGATAGACAGATAAAATAGACAGATAAATAGATAGATAGATAGATAGACCATGTTATCTATCTATATATATAACAGTCATATTAGCGAGACACATTGCACACATTCAATACATGTCTTTTACGGCCCATAAAACACACACACACACACACACACACACACACACACACACACACACACACACACACACACACACACACACACACATGGTTGAGTGGTGGGTGATGGATGCTGCCCACCACCTGATCCACCACGCCCTCCACACCGCGCCCTTAGAGTGGAGAGGACCCGTCACAGAGCGTTGGGCGTCAAGTGGGCGACCCTCCGGCGGTCAACCCTTGGACGTGGGTGGCCGGGGCGGAGCTGTGGTCAAGGTGGTGGTGGTGGTGGTGGTGGTGGTGGTGGTGGTGGTGGTGGTGGTGGTGGTGGTTTTTTCTTGTTGTTATTATTATTATTGTTATTATTATTATTATTATTATTATTATTATTATTATTATTATTATTATTATTATGAGGGGAAGGGAGGGGAAGGAAATAGGTGACGAAAAAGGGGAAAGGAAGAGGGAAAGAAGAATGGATGGAAAAGTTGTAGTAATGGTGGTAGTATCTCTCTCTTTATTTTTCTCTCTCTCTTTATTTTTCTCTCTCTCTCTTTCTCGCTCTGATGTTAAACGAATCGAGGAATGAGTAACGTTTTCCAAGAGAGAGAGAAAGAGAGAAAGAGAGAGAGAGAGAAAAAAAAATAGAGAGAAAATGTTTTAATGATGTTCGTGAAAGTTACAAAGAAGATGAAACGAAAAATTGATGGGAAAAAAAAATGATTAAATTGCTTCTGAGACTTTATTTATTTTTCTTTGTGATTTAATTTTTCTTACTTTTTTTTTTCTTTCCTTTTTCTTTTCTTTTGAGCTATAATTTATGACTTGTTTGAAGAGAGAGAGAGAGAGAGAGAGAGAGAGAGAGAGAGAGAGAGAGAGAGAGAGAGAGAGAGAGAGAGAGAGAGAGAGAGAGAGGAAATAATTGTTTCCATGCCACATCTCCATTTCTTTTTTCCTCTCTCCTCCTCTTCCTCCATCCTACATTCCCTTTTCCTCCGTCCTTCCTATATCCACCATACCCTCTCTCCTTCCCTTCCTCTTCCTCTCTCCACCATCTCTCCACCATCTCTTCCCCTGCCTTCCCTCTTTTTTATTTCCTCTTCTTTTCCTTCCTTCCACCTGTCCTTCCTTGACCATTAACTCTCCCCTCACCTCCCCTCACTCCCCTCCCTTCCCCTCACCCTCACTCCCCTCCCTCTACCATCACTCTCCCCTCTCTCCCCTCACTCTCCCCCCTCCCTTCCCCTCACCCTTCCCCTCGGTAGTTCACCCTAGTAAGGCGACACTTGAGGTCAACCAGTAATCGTCGCCCCCGCAGGGTACACTGATGACCCCGCCACACACACACACACACACACACACACACACACACACACACACACACACACACACACACACACACACACACACCTTCCCTTACTTACTAACTTACTCTAATTTACTTACTTCATGTCACTTGTTTTGTTTATTTGTATGTAATTATCTTGTCTTTTCTACTCGTATATATCTCTTATTTTTTTATTCTCCTCTTCCTCTTCCTCCTCCTCCTCCTCCTCCTCCTCCTCCTCCTCCTCCTCCTCCTCCTCCTCCTCCTCCTCCTCCTCTTCCTCTTCCTCCACCTTCCCCTCACAACCCTTCAGTACCATCTTTAACACTCATCCCCTCACTCTCCCCTCACTCCCCTCATACGCCCTCACCTCATCCTCCCCTACCCTCCCCTCACCCTCCCCTCCCCTCACCCTCACCCTCCCTTCACCCTCCCTTCACCCTCCCTCCCATGCATCAGTCATCCCCTTTGTCACTTTATTTTCATATTATCTTTCCTCCTTGCCATCCACCGCCGCCGCCGCTGCCGCCCACCTGCGCTGCTCCCCCCCCCTTGCCGCTGATGGAGGGGTGGGGGGAGGGGTGCAGGGGGCAAGGGTGCACGCCACGCCCATGCACCGCCCACGCCCGCTAGGAACCAATGAGGCGGCTGCACGTGGCGGCTCATAAAGACTTCAAATGTGTCTCTTCTCAGCCTTTGATGGCGGGGTGTGGCGGGCTGTGGCAGAGTGTGTAGCGCGAGGCTGGCAGGGTGTGGCAGGGTGTGGCGGGGTGTAGCGGGCGGTGATAGAGATGTGGCAGGGTTAAGTAAGGCTGGGTGAAGGTGTGTGACGGTGTGGCAGGGTGTGACGCAGGATTTGGCAGGGTGTGGCAAGGGTATAAGACGCTGTTAGGCAAGAAGAGGAACAACGGCAGGGGGTATTTTGGCTTCAGAGAGAGAGAGAGAGAGAGAGAGAGAGAGAGAGAGAGAGAGAGAGAGAGAGAGAGAGAGAGAGAGAGAGAGAGAGAGAGAGAGAGAATAAATAAAGAGAGAGAGAGAGAGAGAGGTGTTCAAAGACAGCCAACTAATGAGGGAGAAAAAGAAATGAACATCGGAAATTAAACGTCTTTTCGCGGCTCAACTACTGCAAGCGACACTGAAGGAGACAGCAGCACTTTCCAGCGGTTGGGTGGGCGACTGATGGCAGGAGGAGGAGGAGGAGGAGGAGGAGGAGGAGGAGGAGGAGGAGGAGGAGGAGGAGGAGGAAGGAGGAGGAGGAGGCATGTGTGATCAGAGAGTTTTTGGGGTAAATTTATGAAGTGTGCAAGCAGGTGGCCTACTCTCTCTCTCTCTCTCTCTCTCTCTCTCTCTCTCTCTCTCTCTCTCTCTCTCTCTCTCTCTCTCTCTCCTCTCTCTCTCTCTCGCATTATTATTCTCCATGCTTGTTGTTCCTAAGAGAAGAAGGTCATGCCTGCCCCCCCCCCTCTCGTGTGACCTGCCTTGACCTCACTTGACTGACAGCCTTCCCTTGACCTGCCGCCGCCCCTGTCACCCTGTCAATCACCTTCCCCTCTCCCTTGACGCAGCATTCCCCTCTCACCCTCTCTGACACTCCTCACTCCCCACTCCTTCCCCTCTCACCCTTTCTGACACCCCTCACTCCCCACTCCTTCCCCTCTCACCCTTTCTGACACCCCTCACTCCCCACTCCTTCCCCTCTCACCCTCTCTGACACCCCTCACTCCCCACTCAGTCCCACTCATCCCTCTCATTCTTCTTCTCCTCCCTCTCAAACGTCTTTCCCCTCACCTAATTCCCCTCATATTTTATCTATTTCTCTCTTATTCTCTACCTATTATTATTATTATTATTATTATTATTATTATTATTATTATTATTATTATTAGTGATACTAGCTGTTGTGGTAATAATGATGATAATGATAATGATAGTAATAATAATAATAATAATAATGATAATAATAATAATAATAATAATAATAACAATAGTAACAATGATAATAACAATAAGTAATAATGATTCAGATGAGAGAGAGAGAGAGAGAGAGAGAGAGAGAGAGAGAGAGAGAGAGAGAGAGAGAGAGAGAGAGAGAGAGAGAGAGAGAGAGAGAAAAAAAAGAAAAGCAGCTGGAAAGAGAAGTTAGGAGGAGGAGAAGGAGGAGGAGGAGGAGGAGGAGGAGGAGGAGGAATGGCCACTTAATCTCCAAACAAAGTGAGTGCTTGGAGGTAAGTGTTTGTTGTGGTAGCCGTGTGTGTGTGTGTGTGTGTGTGTGTGTGTGTGTGTGTGTGTGTGTGTGTGTGGAGGGAAGGAGGGAGAGGATTAGAATGGAGGGGTGAGGTAAGGTTAAGGGAGGGAAGGAGGGAAGGAGGGATGGAGGAAAGGAGGAGAAAACATGGACTCAGGTTACCATCAACTACTCTCTCTCTCTCTCTCTCTCTCTCTCTCTCTCTCTCTCTCTCTCTCTCTCTCTCTCTCTCTCTCTCTCTCTCAAGTTCAAGGGCACAATTAGATCGAAAACTGGCTAGGTAATTGAAAACAAAGGGTAGTTATCAATGAAATAACTTCTAATTGGGTGGTGTTAGTGGTGTTCCTCAAGGCTAATTTCCTGGTCCTTCACTGTTTATACTTTACATAAATGACATTGATTTTGGACTTTTAACTTTAGTGTAAAATTCTCGGAGTGAAGGAAAGGTAAAGGAATAATAAAAACTTTGTTAATTAGTGTCTTTTAAAAATAATTAGATGATTTTATGTCTGTTCATTTAGTCAGACCTCATTTAGGGGTATGTGGTGTAATTTTAGTCTCCTTAACACTCTATGTAATTCTATGTAATTATCTTGCAGTGTCTTATCTATCTTTCTCTCTTTCTCCTTACCCTTCCTTCCTTCCTTTCTTCCTCCTTATCTCCCCTCCATCCCTTCCTCCCTCCCTCTCTCTCTCTCACTCACCCTCTCTCTCCCTCTGTTCCCATCCCTGCCTTGCTTTATTCTATCCTCTGTCCTTTCTCACTTTTTTTTATTATTATCTCCGTCTTCCTTCAGTTAAGATTATTATTATTATTATTATTATTATTATTATTATTATTATTATTATTATTATTATTATTATTATTATTATTATTATTAGTGGTTGACTTAGTGGTTATCTCATTCAACTCATTCGAAATTGTCTCTGGGTTCGAATCCCCGGGGCGAGCGGAGACAATTTGGGGTTGTCTGCTTTGACGAGAGAGAGAGAGAGAGAGAGAGAGAGAGAGAGAGAGAGAGAGAGAGAGAGAGAGAGAGAGAGAGAGAGAGAGAGAGAGTACTGTATCTTTATCCTTTAGGCATGACAAAGCCGAAATTACTTGTTTGCTTATTTGCTGGTTTGTCTGTCTAGCTCTCTCTCTCTCTCTCTCTCTCTCTCTCTCTCTCTCTCTCTCTCTCACAAGGAGGGTTTGCACCTCGTCAAATCCTTAATAGGAAGAAGAAAAGAACCTTAGAAGATTACACTTAAGATTAGACGCGAAGTGGTGCACACACACACACACACACACACACACACACACACACACACACACACACACACACACACAGGCGCTAATAAGAGGTGCCTGGCTAATGCTATGGAGACAAGAATGGGAAGAGCTGTCCTGTGTGTGTGTGTGTGTGTGTGTGTGTGTGTGTATGTGTGTGTGTGTGTGTGTGTGTGTTTATAGGTATGGATGTTTTAACTTTGTCCATTCCACATACACAAACACAAACATAAACACACACATACACACCTACAAAAATTAACCTCAACACACACACACACACACACACACACACACACACACACACACACACACACACACACACACACACACACACACACACACACACACACACACACACTACCACTACAGTGTTCTCAACTGTAGTAAATCTAGGCACTACAGGGCGGGCAGCTGTCACCATAAATAGTAGACGTAAAAGTGTGTGTGAGAGAGTAGCATCACCATCACCACCATCACCATCATCACCATCACCACCACCACCACCACCACCACCACCTTCTTGTGATGCTCTTGCCTCTTCACGCCTATTGCCTTTGTCCCAGTGAAGTTCCCGCTGGAGGAGGAGGAGGAGGAGAAGGAGGAGGAGGAGGAGGAGGAGGAGGAGGAGGAGGGTTGAAAGGGGAAATAAAGAATGGTGAGGAGAAATTAGGATGTTGAGTAGGAAAGGGGAAAGAAGGGAAAGAAGGGGAAAAAGTCAGTTGGATTTGCTGAGGGGAAAGGGAGAAGAGGAGGAGATGGATGGAAGGAAGGAAAGAAGGAAGGAAGGAAAGGAGGAAGGAAAGGAAAGGAAAGAAGAAAGGAAGGAAGCAGGAAATTCTGAAGCAAGAAAAGGACACACACACACACACACACACACACACACACACACACACACACACACACACACACACACACACACATCGCCCCGCCCCTTGCCTACACACTCCGCCCATGTCTTAACTTAATACGAAAGGGAGGGAGTAAAGAGAGAAAGAAGAAAGAAAGGCAGGGAGGGAGGGAGGGTGAAGGGGAGGGAGGAAAAGAGGGAGAGAGGAGGGGAAACAGACAGACACACACACACACACACACACACACACACACACACACACACAGTCAACAAAGCCAGAATTTTGAACCGCTTCTGCCTTGCCTCGCTGTGTGTGTGTGTGTGTGTGTGTGTGTGTGTGTGTGTGTGTGTGTGTGTGTGTGTGTGTGTGTGTGTGTGCATCATTAACACCACACCCGACACCTGAAATATAGCCTCGTATTGCATCAGTCTACCGCACCTGCCCACACCTAAACTAATTCTACATTCAATACCTACACACACCTGCCTGGCACACACACATACACACCCGACATTGAGTGCCTCGTTGAGTGTGCAAGCAAGGGAAGCCACACGCAAACGGGCACAGCGGGAGCGTGGCCGTGCAGGGGAGGGCAGGGGGGGCATCGAGACCCTCTTCTGTTTGTTACTCAGCTTAACCTCACTTAACTTAGACAACCAGGAACACACCGTCACCATCGCCACCGTCACTGTCACTGTCATCACCACCGTCACCATCGCCACTGTCACTGTCACTGTCATCACCACCGTCACCGCCATCACCGCTGTTACCACTTCACCGCCTCCGTCATGCTATTAAATGAGGAAAAGGTATTAATAATGTGATAAATTGTAGCTGAAAGTATAAGGAAAATGAAGAAGACAAGCTTATTCAGAGACCGTCGCATTGAAATATAGATTGAATACTTGATGGTTAGTGAAATTTCAGTGCAGTAATGGTGGTGATTGTGGTGGAGATGACTGTAGCATCACCCTCACCACCACCACAACACCACACCACCACCACTAGCTAGGCCACTCAACTCTTTTTTTATTTTTTTTTTGATGCTGAAACGACTCAGAAAAATATAAAACACACACACACACACACACACACACACACACACACACACACACACACACACACACACACACACACACACACACACACACACACACACACTTACTTATATAAAAAAAAAAATTATCTTCAAAGCCTCCAAAGGTCTAGGAAAGGGAGAGCCGCGTGGGGCATAAACCTTCCACGTCTCTTCCTTCGGGGTGGAGGCAGCGGAGGGGAAGGTGGAGGCAGCGGGGGGAGGAGGGAAGGGGGGGGGTCGTTGATGTCCTCCCCTGGCCGCCGCGACTGGAGACAATTGATGTGGCGTTAAATAGATACATATTTCTAAACACGTGCGTGATAATTAAGTAAAAGAGAGAGAGAGAGAGAGAGAGAGAGAGAGAGAGAGAGAGAGAGAGAGAGAGAGAGAGAGAGAGAGAGAGAGAGAGAGAGAGAGAATGAGAGAGAAAGTGAGAGAGCCAGCCAGCTAGCGGACATAGCACCTTCACCCTTCTCTTCCTCCTCTTTCTCTTCCACCTACATCACCACCTCCTCTTCCTCCTCCTCCTCCACATCCTCTTAACACTATATAATCACCATATCAATATAAACTACACCACACACACACACACCACACACACACACACACCGCAGTCACTCAGCGCTACTATACCACCACCATCGCCGCTGCCCGCCGCTAGCTGTCTACGCCGTGTTGGTCAAATTAATACTCTGTCAGTCATCGCCTCGGCCGCTGATCTTGTCCCTGTTGTCTTATACTGAAGGGGAAATATGTGTCACTGTAGATATTTCTGGTGTTTCAGGAGCTGCCTTGTGTAGGTTAATTGGCCTTTTGTAGCCTCCGTATTTTCTTATGTTCTTATGATCGTGTGTTCTTTCTGCTTGCTAGGAAGATACACTGTCTGATGTCGTTGATAGTGGGGTTATTATTATTGTTGTTGTTGTTATTGTTATTATTATTATTATTATTATTGTTATTTATATTATTATTAATGCTACTGTTGGTTTTGTTGTTTCTATTTCTTGTTAATTTGTTGTTTCTTCATTTTGTTTTGTAGATTAATGTTGTGATTTTAGTTTCATCTTGGTATTTGTATTAGTAGATTCTCGCTATTGTTATTATTTTATATATTATAATTGTGCAAGTCAGTGAGTGTACGAGTGAGTTGGTAAGTGTGTGAGTGAGTGAGTGAGTGAGTGAATAAGTGAGTGAGTTAGCGAGTGAGAGTCAACTAGTATTTTCACTCTTTCATCTCTTTCACTGGTAAACTCTAGAACACTACCTTATTATTTTTTTTCACCTTCCATTCCTATTAAGTTTGCTGTAGTGTGTGTGCATGTGTGTGTGTGTGT
>JAPQNM010000042.1:13039200-13041700 GCA_029783475.1 Metacarcinus magister
CTTGAATGGTCTATCCGCTGTTCAATTCCTAACTGTTCCCTTGTTGTATAATTATTTTCTTCTCCCAGAATGTTGTTTTAGCATTTCAAAACACACATTATTACATCTCTTTGTGTATGTATGTGTATGTGTGTGTATGTACGTGTATGTGTGTGTTCTTTGTATGACGCGAGGAGAAAGGGATATACAGGGATATACTTTAGCTCATAACAAGTAATACAACGGCTTATAGGTAGTCATAACATACATAAGTTAGCGCTGATGTGTTGATATACTCTAACGGACGGAGTTAACTGTTTATATCACACGTAAAGCAGACAAAGAATACCTAAATGCATGGTGTAGAGAACGTGCGGTTAGTATAATAAGAAATACAGCGTTGTTGATACGAAGAATGGGAAGCAAAGAAACGGTACAAGGGAAAAATTCAATGCTGATTTTTCCTTCTCTTTCTCTCTTCTTTTTTTGAGTTGATACACACATACATACATACATACACACTCGCAAACTCTAATACTTTCTCGCATCTTATTCTATCGTGTGCCTTAAATTTTCCTAATCGTGTTATAATCTCTACAACTCAATATATATTACAAAACATTTCAACACTATTTTCCCCTCTCACCTTCCCTTCCCTTCCCTTCCCTTCCCATCCCTTCTCTTCCCTTCCCTTCCCTTCCCTTCCCTTCCCTACCCTTCCCCTCAACACCTCCCGTCTCCTTCAACCTGTCCATGGATTAATGCTTACTAATGGACGTGTTTAGCGGTGACGGTCAAGGCGATTCTGACGTGACAAAACGTGACGAGACGAAACACATCACTCTACGGGCGTAACAAAGGCGTTACAAGGGCGTCACATAACTTTTCGGGCGTTAGAAAAGGGCGTTACAAGGTTGGAACATCACTTTATGGGCGTTACAAGTGCGGAACATCACCTTACGGGCGTTACAAAGGCGTTACAAGGGTGGAACATCACTTTACGGGCGTTACAAAGGCGTTACAAGGGTAGAACATCACTCTACGGGCGTTACAAGGGGCGTTACAAGGGTGGAACATCAATACCTATCACTATTTTATGCAATTTTAGTCTTAATCTTGGAAAATATAAGATGTGCTATTTTTGTATTTATGTTTTAATCTTTTTCTACTTATAAATGACTACAACTGACTCTAGGAATGGTGTGACTTAATAGAATTACTACATAAAGACAGGAGGGCTTAGGAATAATAGATAGAATAGGACTGTATGTACACACACCTTCAGTCTTAAGCCTTATCAACGGGGTATCAAATCTACGTCCTGATCGGGTTTTGTATTAAAATGTTCTTGTTTTATATTTTTTCCACATTTTTCTCTTGCTTAGCGGGACGGAAGGAAGGAATTTGAAGTGTCTAAACATTATGAAAGCAGAGAGAGAGAGAGAGAGAGAGAGAGAGAGAGAGAGAGAGAGAGAGAGAGAGAGAGAGAGAGAGAGAGAGAGAGAGAGAGAGAGAGAGAGACCACCACCACCACTACTACTACTACAACCTATCTATCCATACATCCTTCCTCCTCCTCCTCCTCCTCCTCCTTCCCCCTTTCTTCACCCATTTCCTTCCCCTCGCCGCCCCCCCCCCTCACTTCCCCTCACTCCCTCTGTTCCACGGCGGCCATCTTGTTTACCTTGAAGGGGTGTAATGGCGTCTGTGATGATGGATTAAAAACGTAACCATCATTATCACTTTCACTGTCATCACCCCCATCATTTTCATTAACACACATACACACACACATACATACATACATACATACATACATACACACACACACATACGTACACACTCCCTCACTCGTCCTCATCACCATCATCCTTCACTTTCGTGCAATGTTCATTATCGTGGCTTGTTTAGTGAGACCGATGAAAAGACGAAAGGTGGTGTTTGACTCTCTCTCTCTCTCTCTCTCTCTCTCTCTCTCTCTCTCTCTCTCTCTCTCTCTCTCTCTCTCTCTCTCTCTCTCTCTCTCTCTCTCTCTCACGTCAGATTTTATCAAGATTTCCGCCCAAAACGTCAATCCCACTCACCCCACCCACTCACCTCACCCACTCACCCCGCCCATTCACCCCGCCCACTCCTGCAATTTCCTAGCCAGCTGTGGTCACGGGCGGTGGGCGGGCGTGGTTTTGGTTGTTGCGTATCTTGACACACACACACACACACACACACACACACACACACACACACACACACACACACACACACACACACACACACACACACACACACTGGGTCACCTAAAAACCTAAATGTCAGAGTTAACATTATTTTTATTTTTCTCGGGAATGTCAAAGTGATGTTTTAATCTGATGTGTGTGTGTGTGTGTGTGTGTTCGCTTTACTACTGCTTACATCTCTCTCTCTCTCTCTCTCTCTCTCTCTCTCTCTCTCTCTCTCTCTCTCTCTCTCTCTCTCTCTCTCTCTCTCTCTCTGTTTGTCCTTATAATTTTTTCCCTGACACACA
>JAPQNM010000042.1:13052498-13067498 GCA_029783475.1 Metacarcinus magister
CGGAGAAAGAGCGTTTTTTTATTTTTTTTCGGAGAAAAAAGAGGAAAGAGGAGGGAGGAGGAGGAGACAAAAAGAGGAGGAAAGAGGATGGAGGAGTGGACGAGGAAAGGAGGAGAGGAGGAAAAGAGGAAAGAGAAAGAGAAAGAGGAAAGAGGCAAAGAGGAGGGAAGGAAGAGGAAAAGAGGAGGGAAAACAAAGAAAAGAGGAGGAAAAGGAGAGGAGGAAGAGCACGCAGGAAAGAAATAAGGAAGAAGAAAGGGAGGAGGAAAGAGGAGAAAGAGAGGCGGAGGAAGGAGGAAAGGAGGAAACAAAGAAAAAAACAGGAGGAAGAGAAGGAGGGAAAAAGAAAAAAAGAGGAGGAGGGAGGGAGGAAAGAGGAGGAGAGGGTGGGGGAGGAGGAGGGGAAGAGGACAAAAAAAAAAAGAGGAGGACGAAGGAACAGGAGGAGGAAAGAAAAAAGAGATGGAAGGAAACAAGAAAGATCAGAGGAGACAGGACAGGAATGAGGGAGCGAGAGGCGTGGACGGAGGAAGAGGAAGGGGAAAGTAAGGGAGAGGGAAAAGGAAAGAGAAAAATAGAAGGGAAGGAGGAAAAAAGAGAGGAGGAGAGGAGGAGGAAGGATAGGAGGTAAAGAAAGAAAGTAGGAAAGAGGTAGGGGGGGAGGAAGAGGGGAGAAAAAAGAAGAGGAAAAAAAGAAAAAGAAGAAAAAAAAAAGGGAGGGTAGGAAGGAGAAAAAAGGAGGGCAGAGGGGAATGGAGGACAAGGAGAAGGAAGAGATGAGAGGAGGGGAGGAAGGAGAGAGGGGAGGAGAGGAGGAAGAGGGAGAGGAAGGAGGAGGGAAAAAAAGGAGGAGAGAAGTTGAATGAAAAGGAGGATGGGGAAAAGAAGAGGATCAAAAAGGAAGAA
Organism: Metacarcinus magister; assembly: GCA_029783475.1. Classification (NCBI taxonomy): domain Eukaryota; kingdom Metazoa; phylum Arthropoda; class Malacostraca; order Decapoda; family Cancridae; genus Metacarcinus; species Metacarcinus magister. Next base: position 13,053,405 of record JAPQNM010000042.1, read on the forward strand.
GGAAGAAGAGGAAGAGAAAGGAGGAAGAAAAGAAGAGGAGGAAGGGAAAGAGGCATGGGAGGGGAGGAGGAGGAGGAGGGAGGTGATAAGAGGGGAAGAGGAACAAAAAGGAAAGAAAAAAAAGAGAAGGAAAAAGAGGGAATAGAAGGGAGGAAAAAGAAAGGGAAATAGGAAAAAGAGAAGGAGGAAAAGAGCGGAGAGGAAGATAGAGGGAAGGAGAGCGGGCAAGAAAGGAGGGAAAATAAAAGGAGGAGTGAGGAGGAGGAAAGAGGAAAAAGGGGAAAAAAAAGAGGAAAGAGAGGAAGAGAGGAGGAAGAAAAAACAAAGAGGAAATAAGAGAAAGGAAAAGGAAGAAAAAAAGCAACAAGAAAAAAGCGGAGGAGAAGAAGGAGAGGAGGAGGAGGAATGAAAGAGGAGGACGAAGAGAAAGAGGGAAGAGGAGGAGGAAGGGGAGGAAAAACAAAAAAAAAAAAAAAAAAAAAAAAAAAAAAGGAAAAGGGAAAAAAAAGAAGGAGGAGGCAAGGAGGAACAAAAAAAAGAGGAAGGGGGGGAGAGAAGAAAAAAAAGAGGAAAGAGGAGGAGGAGAGGAGGGGGCGAGAGGAGGATAGGAGAGGAAAAAAAGAGGAAGAGGAGGAGGAAGGAAGGAGGAAAAAGAGAGGAGGAGGGAGGAGTGGAAAAAAAAAAAAAGGAGTAAGAGGAAGAAGGAAACAAAGCAAGGAAAGCAGGAAGAGAGAGGAGGAAGAGGAGGAGGAGGCAGGAAAAGAGGAGAGAAAAAGAAAAGAGGAGGGGAAGGAGAACAGAAGAGGGAGGAAAAAAAGAGGAGGGAGGGAGGGAGGAAAAAAGAAGGAGGAAGAGGAGAAGGGAAAGGAGGGAAGGAGAGGAGGACAAAAAAGAAGAAGAAAAGAAGAAGAAAAAAGAAAAAGGAGTAGGAGGAAAGGAAAGGAGGAAGGAAGGAGGGAGAGGCAAAAGTGAGGAAGGAGAAGAGGAGAAGGAGGAGAAGGAGGGAAAGGAGAAGGAGAGGCGGAGAGGAAGGAAAAAAGGGAAGGAGGAAGGAGGAAAAAAGGAGGAGGAAGAGGAGGAGGAAGAAAGAGGAGGAAGAAGGAGGGAAGAGGAAAGAAGAGGGAAAGAAAAAAAGAGAAAAGGAGGAGGAAAGAAAAAAAAAGGAGGAGGAAGAGAAAGAAAAGGAGGAAAAGAGGAAGGAGAAAGAGAAAAGGAGGAAGGAACGAGAGGAGGGAAAAAGAGAGAGAGGAAGAGGGAGAGGAATGGAGGAAGGAAGGAGAGAGGAAAAAAGGAAAAAGGAAGGGGGAGGAAAGGTTAGAAGGACAAAGAGGAAAGGAAGGAAGAGAAAAGAGGAGGAGGAGGAGGAGGAAGAAGGGAAAAGAAGAGGAGGGGAGGAGAGGGGAGGAGGAAGGAAAAGGGAGGAGGAAAGGAGGAGGGAAAGGAGGGAGGAAAGGAAAAAGAGGAAGGGAGGAGGGGAAGGGGAGAGGAAAGGTAAGACGAAGAAAGAGGAGGAGAGGAGGGGGGGAATAGAAAAAGGAGGAAGAGAAGGGAGGAGGGAGGGAAGGAAAAAAGAAAAAGGAGGAGGAAGAGAGAAGGAAGGAAGGAAGAAAGAAAGAGAGGGAAGGAGGAGAAGAGGAAAAAGAGGAGGAAGGAAAGGAGGAGGAAAGGAGGAGGAAGGAGGAGGAGAGGAGAAAGAGGAAGGAAGGAGGAGCAGGAGGAAGGGAAGAGGGAGGAAGAGGAGGAGGGGAAGGAGGAGGAGGGAAGAAGAGGAGGAGGAGGAGAAAGAGAAAAAAGAGGAAGAGAGAAGAGGAGGAAGAAAAAGGAAGAAAAAAAGGAGAAAGAGGAGGGGAAAAAAAGAAAGGAAGGGAAAGGAAGGCAGAAGGAGGAAAGGGAAGGAAAGAGAGAGGAGAGGACGACGGAGGAGGTAGGAGGAGGAAGGAGGAGAGAGAGGAAGAGGAAGAACCCTAGAGGAGAAAAGGAAGGAGAGGAGGAAGAGGGAAGAAGAGGAGGAAAGAAGGAAAAAGAAAAGAAAGAAGGAAGAGGAGGAAAGAAAAGAAGAGAAAAAAAAGAGAGGAAAGAGGAGAGAAGAAGGAGAGGAGAAGGAGGACAAGAGAGGAAGAAGAGGAAGGGAAGGAGGAAGAAGAGAAGGGAGAAGGACAAGAAGAGGAAAAAAAAGAAGGAGGAAAGAGGAAGAGGAGGAGAGGAAGAGAGGAGGCAGGGAAAAGAGGAGGAAGAGGAAAGAAAAAAGGAAGGGAAGAGAGTGAAGGAGGAAGAGGAAGAGAAGGGAGGAGGAGGAGAAGAAAGAGAAGAAGGAAGAGGAGAGAAAAGGGGGAGAAAGAGAGGAGAAGAGAGAGGAGAAGGAAGGGAAGAGGGAGGAGAGGAGAGAAGGAGGAGGAAAAGATTAGAGGGAGGAGGTGGAAGAATGGAAGGAAAAAAGAGGAAAAGAGAAAAGAGGAAAAGGGAAGAGAGAAGGAGAAGTGAGGAGAGGAGGAGGAAAGAGGAAAGGGAGGGAGGAGGAGGAAGAGGAAAAAGAGGAAAAGAGGAAGAAGGAGGTACGAGGAAAAAAAAAAAGAAAAGAGGAGGAGAGGGAGAGGAAGAGGAGGAAAAGAAGGAGGAAAAGGAGAAGAAGGAGGAAGAGAGTGAAGGAGGAGGAGACAGAGGAGGAGAAGGAGGAAGAGGAGGAAGAGAAAAAAAAAAAGAGGGAAAAAAGGAAGAGGAGGAAAGCAAAAAAGAAGAGGAAGGAGTAAGAATAAAAGAGGGAGGAAGAGGACGCAAAGGAGGAAGAAAAGAAGGAGAGAGAGAGAAGAGAGGAAGAGGAGGAGGAGAAAGAAGGAAAGGAAAGAGGAAAGAGGAAAGAGGAAGAGACGGGAAAAGAGAAAGGATAAGAGTAAGAGAGGAAAGAGGAGAGAGAAAGAGGAAAGAAAGAAAAGAAGAAAAGAGGAGGGAAACGAGAAGAAAGAGAAGGAGGAGGGGAGAAGAGGAGGATAGAGGAAGGAAGAAGAGGAAAGAGGAGGAGGAAAAAAGGAAAGAGGAGGAAAGGAAGGAGGAAGAAAGAAGAGGAGAGGAGGAGGGAGAGAGGAGGAGAAAGAAGAGAAGAGGAAGAAAGAAAGAAGAGGAGCGAGAGGGAAAGAGGAGGAGGAAGGAGAAAGAAAAAGAAAGGAGGAGGAGAAAAAGAGGAAAAGAAAGGAAAAAGAAGAGAAAGGAAAGAGGGGAGGAAGAAGAAGAAGAGGAAGAATGAAGAAGAGGAAAGGAAGGAGGAGGAAGGTAGGGGAAAGAGGGAAAAAAGACGGGAAAGAGGAAAGGCAAGAGAGAGAAGGAGGAAGAAAAGAAAGAGGAAGAGGAGGAAAAAAAAATGAGGAGAGAAGAGGAAGGGAAGAAAGGGAAAAAGAGTGAGGAGGAGGAGGAAAAAAGAGGAGGAGGGAGGAGGAGGGAGGAGGAGGGAGGAGAGGAGGAGGAGGAAAGTAAGAGGAAAGGAAGGGGAGGAGGAAGAGGAGAAAGAAAAGAGGAGAGGAGAGAAGGAGAGGAAGAGGAAGGAGGAGGAAGGGAGGAAAAAAGAAAGAGGAAGAAGGAAAAGCAAGAGGCGGGAGGAAGAGGAGGAGAGAGGAGGAGGGAGGAGAGGAGGAGGAAAAGACGGAAGGAGGAGGGAGGAGGAGGAGGAAGGAGGAAGAGAGGAGGAGGAGGCGAGAGGGAAAAAAGAAAAAGAGAGAGGGAGAGGAGTGAGGAAAGAGGAGAGGAAAAAGAGGAAGGAGGAGGTGGAGGAGGAAGGGAGGAGGAGAGAGGAGGAAGAGGAGGAGGAGAGGAAGGAGGAGGAAAGGAAGGAGGAGGAGGAGGAGAGGGAGGAGGAGAGGACGGAGGAGGAGGAGGGAAAGGGGAAGGAGATAAGGAGAAAAGGAAAGAAGAGAGGCGGAAGGAGGGAGGAGGGGAAGAGGAGAAGAGGAGGAGGAGGAAAAGAGGAGGAGGAAGGAGGAGGCAAGGAGAGGGAAGGAGAAAGAACAAAAGGAAGGAAAAAGAGGAGAAGAAGAAAAAGAGAGGAGGAGGAGGAGGAGGAGGAGGAGGAGGAGGGGAGAAGGAGGGGAGGAGAGAGGAAGGAGAAGAGGAGGAGTAGGAGCAGAGGAGGCAGAGAGAGGAGGAGGAGGAGGGAGGGAGGAGGAGAAGAAGAGGAGGTAAGAAAAAAAGAGGTAAGAGGAGAGGAGAGAGGAGGAAAAGGAAAGAGGGAGGAAAAGAGGAGAGAGAGGAGAGGGGAGGAGGGAGAGGAAAGAGGAGGGAGGAAGGAGGAGGAGGGAAGAGGAGGGGAGAAGAGGAGGAGGAAGGTAGGAGGAGGAAGCAGGAGAGGGAGGAGAGAGAGGAAGGAGGAAGGAGGACAGAGAGGAGGAGGCAGGAGAGAGGAGGAGAGGAGGAGGAAGAGGAGGGGAGGAGGAAAGGAGAGGAGGAAGGAGGGAAGGAGGAGAAGGAAGGAGAGAGGAGGAGGAAGAGGAAGGTAGGAGAGAGAGGAGGAGGGAAAGGAGGAAGGAGGGAGGAGGAAGGAGGAGGAGGAGAAAGGGGAGGAGGAAGGAGAGAGAGTAGGAGGAAGGAGGGAGGAGGGGAAGGAATAAAGGAGGAGCGAGGGAGGAGGGAAGAAAAGGAGGAAGGAAGGGAGGAGAGGGAGGAAGGAGGGGAAGAGGATAGGAGAGGAGAAAAAGAGGAGGAAAGAAGGAAGGAGGAAGGGAGGAGGGGAGGAGGAAGGAGGAAGGAGAGGAGAGGAAGGAGGAAGGGGAAGAAGAAGAGGAGGAAAAGAGGGAGGAGGGAAGGAGAGAAAAAAAAGGAAAAGATAAGAGGAAGGAAAGAAAGGAAAATAAGGAAGGAGGAGGAAAGGAGGAGGAAGGGAGGAGGAGAGGAAGAGAGGAGGAGGAACAGGAGGAGGAAAAGAGGAAAGGAAAAAAAAAAAAAAGGAAGGAAAGGAAGGAGAAGAAAAAAGAGGAAGGAGAAAGAGGAAGAGGAGGAGGAGGAGGAAGAGGAGGAGAGAAAGGAGGAGGAGGAGAAGATAGAAGAAAAGAAGAGAGAGGAGGAGGAAGGAAGAAGAGAGGGAAGAAAGAAGAAAGAGGAGGAGGAGAAGGAGGAAAGAAAGGAAGGAAGAGGAGGAGGAAGAGGGAGGAAAAGAGGAGGGAGGAGGAGGAGGAAAAGGGAGAAAAAAGAGAGAGAAGGAGGAAGAGGAAGAAAAAAAGGAAAAGAAGGAGGAGGAAGAAGGGCGAGGAAAAAGAGGAAGAGGAGAGAAGGAAAAAGGAAGAGGAGAAGAAGGAGAGGGTAGGAGGAGGACAGGAAAAGAGGAGGAGGAGAGGAAAAAAAGAAAAAAAAAAGAAAAGAGGAGGAGGAGGAGGAGGAGGAGGAGGGAAGGAGGAGGAGGAGGAGGGAGGCAGGAGGGAGGAAGAGAGGAGGAGGGAGAAAAGAGGAGGGGAAAGAAAAAAGGAAAAGTAAAGAAAGAGGAAGAGAGGAGAGGGAGAGGAGGAGAGAGAGGAGGAAGAGGAAGAGGGAAAAAAAGAGGAGGAGGAGGAGGAGGAGGAAAGGAGGAAAAAAAAGGAAGGAGGAGGAGGAAGAGAGGAGGAGGAGAAAAAAAAGGAAGAGAAAGAAGAAAAAGAAGCAAGAGGAGGAGAAGAAAAGGAGGAGGAGGAAGGAGGAGGAAGAGGAAGAAAGAAAAAGGAGGAGAGGAAGAGGAGGGAAAAGAAAAGGGCAAAGGAAAAGAAGAAGAAAAGGAAAGAGAAGAGGAAAGAGGGAGGAAGAGAGGAAGAGGAGGAGGAGGAGGAGGAGAGGAGAAAAGAGAAGGAGAGGAGGAAAAGAGGAAAGGGAGGAAAAAGAGGAGAGAAGAAAGAGAGGAAGAGGAGGAGGAAGAGGAGGAGGAGAGAAAAGAAAGGAAAAGAGAAAAGAAGGGAGAAAGAGGAAAAGGAAAGAGGAGGAGGAGCGGAGGAGGAGGAGGAGGGAAAATAAGGAGGAGGAGGAGAAGGAGGAAGAGGAGGAGAGGAGAGGGGAGAGAAGGAGGAGGAGGGGTAGCAAAAAAAAGAGGAGGAAGAAGAGAGGGAAGGAGGAGGAAGAAAGAGAAGAGGAAGGGAGGAAAGGAGGAGGAAGAGGAGAGGAAGAAGAGGAAAAGAGAGAAGGAAAAAGGAGAAAGAAAAAAGAAGAAGAAGGAAAAGGAGGGAGAAGGAAGGAGGAGGAAGAGAGGAGAAGAAAAGGAAGAGGAAGATGGGAGGAGGAGAAGGAAAAAAAGAAGAAGGAGGGGAGGAAAGGAGGAAAGGGCAGGAAGATAAGAGGAAGAAAGGGAGGAAGAAAAGAGGTAAGGAAGAGAAGAGGAGAAACAAGGGAGGGAAGGAGAAGGAGAGAAAGAAAGAGGAGGAAAAAGAGGAGGAAGGAGGAGGAGGAGGGAAAAAATAAAAAGGAAGAGAAAGACGGGAAGAGGAGGAGGAGAAAAAAGGAAGAGAAGGAAAGAGGAGGAGGGGAGGAAAAGGAAAGTAGGAAGAGAGGAAAGAGGAAAAAAGAGGAGGAAGAGAGAAGGAAAAACAGGAGGGGAGGAGAGGAGGGAGAGGAGGGAAGGAGGAGGAAGAAGAAGAGAGAGTAGGAGGAGGGTGGAGGAGCAGGAAGGAGAGGAGGAGGAGGGAAAGGGAAGAAGAAGAAAAAAAAAGAGAGGAGAGAGGAGGAGGAGGAAGAGGAGGAAAAAGGAGAAGGGGAAGAGAGGAAGGAGAAAGGAAAAAGAAAAGGGGAAAGAGGAGGAGGAGAGAGGAAGAGGAGGAAGGAGGAAGGAAGAGGAGGAAGGAGGAGGAGAAGGAAGGAAAGGAGGAGGAGGAAGAAAAGGAGGAAAAGGAAGAGAGGAGGAAAAGGAAAAAGAGGAAAGAGAGAAGAAAGAGGAGGAGAAGAGAGAGAAAAGAGGAGGAGGAAGGGAAAGGAAGAGAAGGAGGAGAGGAGAAGGAGGAAGGAGGAGGAGGAGAGGAGAGGAGGAGGGGAGAGGAGGAAAAAAAGGAAAAGAAGAGGAGGGAGGGGAGGAAGAGGAGAGAGGAGGAGGGAAGGAAAGGAGAGGAAAAGAGGAGGAGAGGAGGAAAAAGAGGAGAAGGAGAATGAGGAAAGAAAAAAAGACAAAAAGGAGAGGAGAGCGGGAAAAAAAAGAGGAAAAAGAGGCAGGGAAGGAGGAGAAAGAGAGGAAAAAGAGGAGGAGGAGGAGATGGGAAGGAAAAGAGAAGAGGAGGGGAGGAGGGAGGAAGGAGAGGAGGAAAGGAGAGAGGAGGACGAAGGAAAAAGAGAAAGGAGGAAAGGAAGGAAGACAGGAATAAGAAGAAAAAAAAAAAAAGGAAGAGGAAGAAGAGAGGGAAAAGGAGGAGGAGGAGGAGGTAGGAGGAGAAGGAAGGGAAGAGGAGGAGCGAGGAGGAGGAGGGGAGAGGAGAAGAAAAAAGGAAGAAGGAAAAGAAAGAAAGAGGAGAGAGAAGAGAAGGGAAGAGAGGGGAAAAAAAAAAAAAAGAGGAAAAAAAAGAGGAGGAGGAGGAGGAGGAAAGAAAAGAAAAAAGAAGGGAAGAGGGAGGAGGAAGAGGAAAGGAGGAGAGGAGAGGAGGAGGAGGAAGAGGAAGGAGGAGGAAAAAAAGAAAAAGAGGAAGAAAAGAAGAAAAAGAGAAAAAAAGGAAAGTAAGAAAAAAGAGAAAAAAGAAAGAAGAAAAAAACAGGGAGGAAGAGGAAAAGAAAAAAGGAAAAAGGGGGAAGAAGAGAGGAGGAGGGAGGAGGCAGAGGAAAAGAAGGAGGAAGGAAACAGGAAGGAGAGGAGGAAGAGGAGAGGAGGAGGAGTGAAGGAAGAGGAAAGAGGAAGAGGAAAGAAGGAGAGGGAGGGAGAGGAGGAGGAAAAAGGGAAAGGAAGGAAAGGGAAGCAGGAAGAGAGGAAGGAGGAGGAAGGAGGAGGAAGGAGGAGAGGAGGAGGAAGAGGAAAAAAAAAGAGGAGAGGGGTAAGGAGGAAAAAGAAGAGGAGAGGAAGAGAGAGGAAGGAGGAGGGAGAAAGAAAGAGAAGGAGGAGAGGAAAGGAAGGAAAAGGAAAGAGAAGAGGAAGGAGGGAAGGAGAAGAAGCGGAGGAGGAGGAGCAAGAGAGGAGGAAAGGAGGAAAGTAGGAGGAGGAAGGAGGAGAAGGAAGGAGGAAAGAAGAAAAAAAAAAGGAAGAAGAGGTAGGAGAGGGAAAAAAAAAAGGAGGAGAAGGAGAGAGGAGAGGAGGAAAGGAAGAGGGAGGAGGAGGAGGAAAAAGAAGAGGAAGAGGAGGAGGAAAGAAGGAGGAGGAGGAAGGAAAGAGGAGAGGAAGGAGGGAGGAAAAAGAAAGAGGAGGGAAAAAGGAGAGGAAAAAAAGTGAAGAAAGAGGAAGAGGAAGGAAAGAGGAGGAAAGAGAGAGAGGAGAAGAGGTGAGGAAACAGGAAAGGAGGGGGAAGGGAAAAGGAGGAGGAGAAAGGAAGCAAAGGAGGAGGAGGAAAAGAGGAGGAGGAGGAAGGAGGAGGAGGAAAGAAGAGGAGGAATAAAAAAGAAAGAGGAGGAGGAGGGGAAAAAAAAAAAGGGAAAGGAAAGAGGGAGGAAAAAAGGAGAAAGAAAAAAAAGGGGAGGAAGGAGAGGAAAGACAAGAGAAAGGAAGGAAAGAAAAGGAAAAAGGAGGAGGAGGGGAATAAAAAAGAAAAAAAAAAGAAGAGAAAAAAGGGAAAAAAAAAAGGAGAAAGAAAAGAAAAGCAGGAAGGAAATTAGGGAAGAGGAAAAAAAAACAAAAAAGAAGAAGGAAAGAGAGAAAAAGAGAGAGGAAAAAAGGGAAATAACAGGAAAAGAGGAGGAAGAGGAAGAAGGAAGAGAGGAGGAGGAGAGGAGGAAAAAGGAAGGAGGAGGAGGAGGAGGAGGGAGGGAGGAGGAAAGAAGAAAAGAGAGGAGGACAGGAGGAAGGAAGAAGGAAAGAAAAAGAGGGAGGAAGTAGGAGGAGGAGAGAGGAGGAGGACGAAGGGAAAAGAGGAGGAGAGAAGGAGGAAGGAAAAAAGGAAGGAGAAAAGGGAGGAGGAAGGAAAAGGAAAGGAGGAAGAAAAGGAGGAGGGAGGTAGAAGGAGGAGGAAAAAAGGAAGAGGAAGGGAAGGAAGGAAGAAAAAAAGAAAGAAGAGGAGGAAGGAGGAATAGGAGGAGAAAAGAGGAGAGGGAAGGAGGGAGAAGAGGAAGGAGAAGAGGGAGGAAGAGAAGGAGGAGGAGAGGTAGGAGGAAGAGAAAGAGGAGGAGGATAGTGAGGAGGAGAAAACAAAAAGAAGAGGAGGAGGAGGAAAAAGAGGAGGAGGAGAGGAGGAGGGAGGAAGGAAGGAGGAGGAAAGAGGAGGAGAGGAGGAGAGGAGGAAGAAGGAAGGAGGAGGAGGAGGAGGAAAAAGGAAAGCAAGGAAAGAGGAGGAAGAGAAGGAGGAGGAAGGAGGAGAGGAGGAGAAGGAGGAAAAAAAAAGGAAAAAAGAGAGAGGGAACAGAAAGAGGAGGAGAGGAGGGGGGAGGGAGAGAAGGAGGAGGGGGGGAGGAAGAGGAGGAGGAAGGAAAAAAAAGGAAGAGGAGAAAAGGAGGAGGAAAAGAGGAGAGGAGGAAAAAGAGGAGGAGGAGAAGAAAAGGAAAAAGAGGAGGAAGAAGGAGGAGGAGGAGGAAAGGAGGAAGGGAGGGAGGAGGAAGGAAGAGGAGGAGGAAGAGGGAGGGAGGACGAAGAGAGGAGGAAGAAGGAAGGAGAAAGGAGAGAGGAGGAAGGAAAAGAAAAGAAGGAAAGAAAAGAGGAGTGGGGGAAAGGAAGAGCAGGAGGAGGGAGGAAGAGGAAAAGAGAGGAAAGGAAAGAGGGAGAGAGGAGGCAGGAGGAAGAGGAGGAAAGAAAAGAGGAAGGAGGGAGGAGGGAAAAGAGGGAAAGAGGAGAGGAAAAGAGGAAACAAGAGTAGGAGGAGGAGAAGAGGAGGAAGGAGGGAGAAGGAAGGAAAAGGAGGAGGAAGAAGAGGAAGGAGAAGGGAGGAGGAGGAGGAGGAAGAGGAGAGAGTAGGAAAAGAGAGTGAAGGAGGAGGAGGGGAAAAGAGGAAAGGAAATAGGAAAAAGGAAAGGAGGAAAGAAAAGAAGGAGGAGGAAGGAGGAGAGGAGGAGGAAGAGGAGGAAGGAAAAGGAAGAAGAGAGGAGGAGGAGGAGAAGTGGAGGAGGGAGGAAGAAAAGAGGAGGGGGAAAAAAGAGAAGGGAGGAAGAGGAGGAAAGGAGAGGAGTAAGCGGAGAGAGGAAGGAGGAGCGAGGATATAGAGGAGGAAGGGAAGGAGGGGGAGGAGGGAGGAAGAGGGAAGGAGAGAGGGAGGAGGATAGAGAGGGGAGGAGAGGGGAGGAGGAAGGGAGAAGGATAGGAAAGAAAGAAAAAAAAAGAGGAAGAGGAAAAAAAAAAAAGAGGGAGGGAAAAAAAGAGGAGGAGAGAGGAGGAGGAGGAGAAAAGGGAGAGAGGAGGAAGGAGGGAGGAAGAGGAGGAGAGAGAGGGAGGTGCAGGGAGGAAAGAGGAGGAAGAGAGGAGGAGGAAGAGGAGGAGAGGAGGAGGGAAAGGAGGAGAGGAGGAGGAAGGAGGAGAGGAGTAGGAGAGAGGAGGAGAGGGAGAAGCAGAGGAGGAGAAGGAGGAAGGAGGAAAGGGAGGGGAAGGAGGAGGGAGGAGGAAGCAGAAGAGGAAGGGAGGAGGAGAGGAGGAGAGTAAAGGAGGGAGGAGGAAGGAGGAGGAGAGAGGAGAGGAGGAGGAAAAAAAGCAGGAGGAGGAGGGAGGAGAGGAGGAGGGAGGAAGGAGAGAGAGGAGGAGGAAGGGAAGGAGGAGGAGAGATTAAAAGAAGAGGAAAGGAGGATAAGAAAAGGGAAGGGAAAGAAGGGGAAGAAGAGGAGGATAAAAAGGAAGAGGAGAAGAGGAGGAAGAAGAGGAGGAGGAGGAGGAAGAGAGAGGAGGAGGAGGAGGGGACGGGGAAAAGGAGGAGGGGAAGGAGGAGGAAAGAGAGAGGAGGAGAGGGGAAGAGGAAGGAGGAGGAGGGAGGGGGATAGTGTCATAGTGTTATTTATTTTATCTAGTGATCTATTTTTTTTTTTTGTGTGTCTGTTCTTATTTTTGTTTCTCTCCCTCTTTCAGCCCTTTATCTATCTCTCTATCTCTCTCTCCTCTCTCTCTCCTCTCTCTTCTCTCTCTCTCTCTCTCTCTCCTCTCTCCTCTCTCTCTCTCTCTCTCTCTTTTCTCTTTACTTGGCTTCTCTTTCCACTTTCTTCTTCTTTATCTTCACTTCCTCTCTTATTTCCCCTTCCTTCTTCCCTCAGTGTGACAGATCGGCGCCCGTCACGCCCGTCACGCCCGTCACGCCCATGTCGAGGAGGCGGCAGGAGAGAGAGAGAGAGAGAGAGAGAGAGAGAGAGAGAGAGAGAGAGAGAGAGAGAGAGAGAGAGAGAGAGAGAGAGAGAGAGAGAGAGAGAGAGAGAGAAAGAGAGAGAGAGATGGAAATGAGATAAGGAAGAGGAGAAGGAAAAAGAGAGGAGTAAAGAAGAAGAATTAATGTGAAGGGAAAGAGGAAGGGGAGGAAAATATAGAGGAAAGAAAGGAATGATGTTTCCCTCGATTACACACAGGGGCACATTCCTCCTCCTCTTCCTCTCCTCCTCCTCCTCCTCCTCCTCCTCCTCCTTTTAATTGCCACATTGTAACACCCGTAAAATTTTTGTCTTGGAGAGAAGAAAGGATGAGGATGAAAGGAGAGTTAGGAGGGAGAGGGGAAGAGGGAGAGGAGAGAGAGGAGCTGAGGATGAAGGAAGGAAAGTGAAGGGAAGGAGAAGGGGAATGGGAGAAGGGAGGGGAAGAAAGGGGGAGGAAAAGAGGGAGTAGAAGGGAAAGGGTAGAAGAAAGAAATTAGATAGGAACAGAAGAAGGAGGAAGAGGAGGAGGAGGAGAAAGGAGGAAGGTGAAGATCATGCACCTGGCTAAGAGGAAGAGGAGGAGGAGGAGGAGGAGGAGGAGGAGGAGGAGGAGGAGGAGTAGTGTTTTGCCGTAACAAATCCTCGTTTGTCAAACATGAAGACTCGTGCCAAGCGTGGCTTTGTCAGGCGTGATTGGTGGGGCGGGGCGGGGCGGGGCAGGGCGGGGTAGGGCGGGGCAAGGCGGGGCAAGGCGGGGCGGGACTACTGACTGGTGCTGAGTGGAACTGTTAAAAAAGACTGTTGTTGTAGCGGATTGACTGATGAGTGGATGGTGGAGACTGGAGATGTAAGAGTGACTGACTGACTGACTGACTGACTGACTGACTGACTGACTGACTGACTGACTGACTGAATAACTGACCGGAGAAAAGTCAACACTACTACTACTACTACTACTACTACTACTACTACTAAAAAGGGGAGAGTAGAGAGAAGGAAGGAGAGAAGGGAAAGGAGGGAGGGAAGGATCGGAGGAGAAGGAATGGAGGGTAAGAAAAGGAGGAAAGGGAAGAGAAGGAGGGAAGAGAGAAGGAATAGAGGGTAAGGAAAGGAGGGAAGGAGGGAAGGGTAGGGAGTGAGGGGAAAGAAGGAGGGTTAGGTCTTCTGTTTCCTTCTCTTGGTAATGTTAAACTTATTCCTTTCGTGGCTAAACGCTTCCGGCCGCAGTCCATCAGCAGGCTACCCTCACTCTCTCCCCTTTCCCCTTACCCTCCCCTTACCCTTACTCTTACCCTTACCCTTCCCTCGATTACCCTCCAGTGACCCTCTCTCTTTTTCTCTCCCCCTCTCTCTCTCTCTCTCTTTCTATCTCTTTTACTTTTTTTTCCTTCTCCTCAAAGTATCATTCATTTAAGTGTTTTTTTTTCCTTTTTGTATCTCGTTCTTCATTTGTTTTCTCAGTCTTCCTTCACATCGGTTCAACTTTCCTCCTCGTCCTCCTCTTCCTCCTCCTCCTCCTCCTCCTGGTCGTTGTGGTAGTAGTCGTAGTAGTAGTAGTAGTAGTAGTAGTAGTAGTAGTAGTAGTAGTAGCAGTAGTAGTAGTAGTAGTAGTCGTTCCTCCTCTGCCTTTTTGCCGCGCGCTGAACACGATCCAGCGAGGCAAGGAAGAGTCTGTCTGTGCACATACATACACCAACTTGATATATTTATTTTACTTTTTTGTGTGTGTGTTGCCTCGTTCCCCTCTTGTGCTGGTGTCGTGGGGGAGGAGGATGGAGACAGGCGGTGGTTGTAATGTTTGTTTTATATCACGACGTATACACACACACACACACACACACACACACACACACACACACACACACTCACACACACACACACACACACACACACACTACTACTACTACTATGGGTTTTAACTACAAAATCATCAACAATAATTACAATGATAATGAATGAGTGAGTTCAGGTAAGGTCAGGTGAGTTAGCTAGAGTTTCAAGGTCATTTTCTCACCTCAGAATCCTCATTTTCGGTAACTGTTAACCATTTTTTCCTCCACCTCTGCCAAAATTTCCCTTTTATTTCACTCATAGACTACAACAAGAATGACTAAAGCTAATAATACAATGCGTAATGATAATAATAATAATAATGATAACAATAACAATCATTTCCTATTTACTTACACTTTTTTTTCCATAATGATTTTAAGAACACATGTATATTTTAATAATTGTGTTTTCCTTTTGAAGAATATAATTTAAGGTCAACAAACAAACGTCAAATTAACATTACTACTACATACAACATCCCTCCTCCTCCTTCTCCTCCTCCTTCTCCTCCTCCTCCTCCTCCTCCTCCTCCTCCTCCTCCTCCTCCTCCTCCTCCTCCTCCTCCTCCTCCTCCTCGTGTTTAGTGTCACACGCGGTTAGAGGTTCACCGTCACTCGAAACTTCCCTAATATAATTCCTCCTCCTCCTCCTCCTCCTCCTCCTCCTCCTCCTCCTCCTCCTCCTCCTCCTCCTCCTCCTTCGCTACCACCCATGCACCACACAGTAAAATGAACTAAAATAAGAAAGAAAATAAAATGAAATTAATTATAAGTAGGAAGAAGCAGGTAAAGGAATGAAAAATTTAAAAAGAAAGATTGAAGGCAAGAAAGAAAGAAAAAAATATATATATACAATGAAGAATAGAGAACATCTTAACCTAACTTGAAT
>JAPQNM010000042.1:13069998-13102498 GCA_029783475.1 Metacarcinus magister
AATAGTAGAGATAATAGTGGTAATAGGTGTGCTAATTTATCTGTGACCTTTTAACACACACATGACCTGACCACTGTGCCTTCAGACCCTCAGATCCAGCAGTACGGCGAGGTGAACCAGCTTGGCGGCGTCTTCGTGAACGGACGTCCGCTTCCCAATCACATCCGCATGCGTATCATCGAACTGGCGCAGCTAGGCATCAGGCCGTGCGATATCTCACGCCAACTCAGAGTGTCCCACGGATGTGTGTCCAAGATTCTGGCCAGGTGAGGGCACACACACACACACACACACACATACACACACACACACACACACACACACACACACACACACACACACACACACACACACACACACACACACACACACACACACACACACGACAACATTGTATAATCTTTCTCTTCCTCCTTCTGGTGTTCCTCCTTCTTAAGTGCTTCGCCTCCTCCTTCAGGTATCACGAAACGGGGTCTATCCTGCCAGGGGCCATCGGGGGTTCCAAGCCACGGGTCACCACGCCCAAGGTGGTCAACTACATCAAGGACCTCAAGCACAAAGACCCCGGCATCTTCGCGTGGGAGATCCGTGAGCGTCTCCTGAAGGACGGTGTGTGCGACAAGTACAACGTGCCGAGCGTGTCCTCCATTTCCAGGTGAGTCCATGGCCCTCCCTCAGCCCCGCCCTCCACCGCCTGCCCGGCCCCGCCCACCCCACTGCTAGGAGTGAGATGTCTTCACTGCCATTCATCCTAACCCGCCCTGACCCTTGACCGTCCTGTATTTTCCCTTATTCATACCCCTTCCCTTCCCCTAGTCTACCCCGCCCATCCTGTGATCCCCCGCCCCTGCCAGCCCCTGGTGTGTTCCAGGTAGTGTGTGACGCAGGTGTTGTTTGTTCCAGGATCCTGAGGAACAAGATCGGTTCGCTGCACCACCTCGGCGCACAGAGTCCCTACGAGGTGAAGCACCCCGCATCCTCCCTCTACAACACACTCTACCCCGCCGCCGCCGCCTACACCGCCGCTGCCGCTGCCTACCAGTCCATGACGCCGCAGGCTGCCATGCAGCAAGTATCGCAGACCACGCAGGGTGGCCTTCCCCACGGCGGCATGTGCTCGGGTGCGAGCGGCAAGACGCCCACCACACCGTCGCCGCCTGTCTCGGGCGGCACCTGCGGCATGCGGCCGCCGTGGCCTTCCTCGCACACAGTGTCTGACCTGCTGGGTCACGTCAACATGGCGGGCCTGCCGCGCCACCACCACATGCAGGACGCCAACTACAACAACTACTACATGTACCTGCAGTCCTGTGGGCCGCAGAGCAACTCCCTCTCACACAACCCACTCGGGCCCAACCCACTCTCCAACCCTCTCGCCAACGGCTTCTCCAACCCACTCACTAACCCACTCTCCAACAGCCTACCCACCGCCCTTCCCACCGGCCTTCAGAACGGCTTCGGAAACCACTTCAGCTCCATGGTGGGCGGCTCAGGCCTCACGCCGCAGTCCGCCACACTCTAATTAACGCACGCCCACACGCACGCCCTCACGCAGCTGCGCCCCGGCCTGCTCCGCCCCGCCCCGCCCCGCCCACCACGGCTTCATGTATGCCCTCCTCTGCACCTCTTCACCATCATCTCGACTTATTGCTGGCAAGATGGTGACAGTGATGGTGATGATGGTGATAGTGATGGTGATGATGCTAATAGTGGTGATGGCGGTGCTACTGATGGTGATGATGATGGTGATGATGGTGTGATTAGCGAGTTATCTCTTTATCCATTTAACTATATATCAATCTATCATCACACCCCACCCATCCACCACCACCACCACCACCACCAATCTTAACTGCTCGTCGGTGTTGAAGTGTTGTCGTGGTGTTGGTGGTGGTGGTGGTGGTGGTGGTGTTGGTGGTGGTGGTGGTGGTGGTTACAGTGACTCGAAGTGACTGTATAAGTACTTAAGTAATCTACAGTGCCTTACTTAAACGAGAACACCTCTTGGCGTGTTCATAAGTGTCCGAAAACAGTGTCCACGTGCGTATGTATGTATGTATGTATGTATGTTTGTATGTTTGTATGTATGTATGTATGTATGGTGTCCCGTTGAGAATACAGGGTTTTTGTATAATGTAAGAACGTTAAGTGGGAGTGTATAATGTATAACAAGCGATTATACACACCCACGCCACGCCTATGTATAGAAGGTATGTGTATGTGTATGTGTATGTGAATGTTTTTGTGTATGTATTCATGTGTACCTTACGGAGGAATTGGTGTATACGGGAAGCAGCTCTGGGTGTAGGTATAAGACAGGTGTAATTTTTTGTGTTGTGGTAGCAGGTAACCCTCGTGTGTGTATGTATGTATGTATGTATGTGTATGTATGTGTGTGTGTATGTGTGTGTGTATGTATGGTTGCGAAAAACTTAATTATGGCTGCATTGCTTTGGTTAGTGGGTCATAATTTTGGTACCTTTTAGGAATTTGGGACAATCTTGATCTATGAGGACAAATGCTACCTGTATGCTACCTGTATGTTATCTGTATGTTACCTGTATGCTACCTACCTGCACGTAATCAGGAATTTATGGACCTCTTGTTCAATTGCAAATATGTTTTTTTTTGTTGTTCGGTATGTATATATGTTTTTTTGTTTCCCCATCTTTCGTTCTTACTTTTATCTCCTATCTTTGTTCTTTAGTTAAATTCAATCCGGTGTATTTTTTTTGTTCTTTTGTTTTTTTTGTTTTGTTGTTTTTGTCAGCAATGTCGGTGAAGTGATTATGTTAAAACTGCTTCTCATTATTATTTTGTCTCTCTCTCTCTCTCTCTCTCTCTCTCTCTCTCTCTCTCTCTCTCTCTCTCTCTCTCTCTCTCTCTCTCTCTCTCTCTCTCTCTCTCTTTATCTCTCTCTAAGCAAGCTCCTTAAGGGTCTTTGTAACACTAGACAAGTAATGTAAGACAATGTATCATAATAAATTTGGTAACACATTTGAACTCTTACCTCCACCCTTATATCTCCCTTTCTTACCCTTCCTTCTCTCTCTCTCTCTCTCTCTCTCTCTCTCTCTCTCTCTCTCTCTCTCTCTCTCTCTCTCTCTCTCTCTCTCTCTCTCCGCCATCAAAACTGACTTACTAGACCCTTTTTTCCGCGTCAGAACCTTATGCAAATGAGTGTGGCTGTACCCGGTCGCTGCCTTACAGATGGTACGCCGTAAACACATCACCCGCCTCGTTTTAATGGTCGACAGGAACAAGAAATCGTTTAATTCACACAGTGGCTGCTGCTGCTGCTGCTGCTGCTGCTGCCATGACGTCCACGGCTTCACGCGCATTCGGATTGGCTCGGATCCGCTTGCTTGGGGGCGTGAGTTATGTCCCGCGGGCGTCACGGCGGCGGATCGGGTGGTCGGGGACAACAAGGGCAATTATTTTCATGATATACACGAAAGGAAAAGAACAGGTTGTCTGAACTACGGGAGGGAAAAAAAAGTTGAGGATAATAAATTTCCACCATGTGTAGCCCCAACCAGATCTTGGCGGGGTAAGGGGGGCCGGAGGGGGGGCGGTGGGGGGGCTCAGTGCTCGCCTCCCCGCCTCGTCTTGAACAGAAACACGTGTGTGCAGAATACCATTATTTACTCCTGCCTCGCCCTGACCGCCCGTACATACATCAGGAATCAAGACAACGCAGATCTGCCGCAGATTTAGTGATGCAGATATCCAAGGCTGAGACGGTGATGAATCGAGTACTTGAACTTATAACTCCTCTTTATTCTTCAATTAGAGGTAGTGTGAGGTGTGTGTCAGGGAGTGCCAAGGCTACAAGGCCGCCAGATGGTGTTCATTAACTGAAAACAACACTAATAGTACTTTAGAAGCCATTAATTAATCCCAACTTAAATACAAAACACTTTATACCATATGCTAAACCCCGTAAGAGAGACAGAGAATTGTACTTGGAAGTCTCATTCTAAGGCTTCAAAACCTCACTAAACTATGATTGGATCTTTAACCTTCCCCACATCTTTCCCCCCCAAGACCCCTCCTTCCTTCCTGCCGCTCAGTGTCTCCTCAACACCGCTGGGATCAAGGTGTGGGAAGCATTACAGGTGCATCGGGTACCAACAGCATTTTCATTCAGCGGATTTTGGAAGGCTGGACGGAGGAAGTGTGTTGCTGACATACGTGTGTTTAAGGTAAGTTTTTTATTCTATCATTCTGCAACATACTAAACAATGCAATACAATTAACAATAAGTGTCTTGTTTCTGCTGATGGTCGTTGGGTGGTGTGTTCAAGGCCGTGGTTATGCTGGTCGTTGCGTCCCGTCCGTGGCCCCGTGAAAAGACCCCTTCGCTTGTAACCACCTTTGTAGCTCATGAAGGGGAGGGGAAAAAAGGAGGAAATTACATGCGTGCTTCAAACCTCTTGTTCCATATTACTCCACATCCTTCCACATCCCCCCTAAACCTACCCCCCCCCTCCTCCTGCTTGTTTCCTCTGTACCCTCCAGCTCCTTATTAATTACCTCATCCAATTCCTCGCAATCTTTTTACCATCACCACTTCCCTCCTTCCTCCACCAGTCCCTCCCACTCTCTCAAAACTCCATTATTCCCTTCCCTCCCCCTTCCTCCATTAGTTCTTCCCACTCCCTCTATACTCCATACTCCTTTCCCTCCCTCCCTCCCCTCCTTCAACTTTCTCTCCGCTACTTTCCTCCTCCGTAACGCGCGTGAACCAGGAATAGGAAGAACAAACAACAACAGGCCTGCTGGCCCTTACGAGAATGTATTAGATAAAGGAGCTAGTTAACCGCCATTATATCAGTAGTAGAGAGTTGGCATCATCGCCTCCTCTCTGCCTTGCCTTGCCTTGCCTTGCCTTGCCTTGCCTTGCCTTGCCTTGCCTCGCCTCGCCTCGCCGGGTTGATCAGCGGTGAGTTATTTATTCTGTTGACGTGAGGAGGCGTTTCCCAGAAGCTCCAGGAACGACGACAACAATAATTAGACAAGAAATAAGAATAGAATGAATGAACGAATGAATGAATGAATGAATGAATGAATGAATAAATGAATAAATGAAGGAAGGAAGGAAGGAAGGAGAAGAGAATCTGGTAAAGCTTTATCCAACATAACTACTAATCAAATGCAGGTGTTTTGCTCCTAAACTGAGATGAACTAATTGGGAGAGAGCGAGAAAGAAAGAAAGCAGAAGTCTATATGGAGTCCACTATCTTTTTTCTTTAGAGGAAGAGGAGGAGGAGGAGGAAGAGGAGGAGGAGGAGGGAGTGGGGAGGGGAATCCACGAAACGAGGCAAAGCAGTACAAGTCGTTAGAAGAGGAAGAAAAATAATAAAAAGCTTCTTTCGTGTGTGTGTGGGGGGAGGGGAGGGGATGGGCAGGGGAGGGGGAGGGAGGGAGGGACAGCTATGAGACACCCAACTGAGGAAGCGTTAAGTTACACAGTGTTTCGCCAAGCGCTGCCATGTTTCACCACACACACACACACCATAGCCACTGTGCAAGGTAGTTTGAAGTAATGCTATGATAGTTAAGTCAATATGAACCTCTTTGGAACCCTCGAACTATTTATCTTGTTTCACTCAGATTGGTCGTAGCAAGATGGTGGACCAGACGAGGGTTACAGGAGGAGAGACTGTGGGGATTTTCTTGTTAATGGAGTGTGTGGAGCGACCCTGATGACCTGCTACCCACGAACATACAAGTAAGGCATGCAGGTATCCGCTGGCACCGTGCAAGGTTAATGTATGGTCTTAAAAGTACATTATTTCTTATCCTTCTTCATATACATTGATTCTCTTAATTCTATATCTTTCCTGTAGTCCTTTTCTGTTTTTTTTGTTCATCCATTAGTTCGTGAAATTACGGATGATATATATGCTGATTCTCTTAATTCTATAGTCCTTTTATTTATTTATTTATGTTTATTCTTTAGTTCGTGTAGTTTGAAATTAGCTGCCCCGCCTCCACCTCTCCGTCCGTTAAAAAAGTGTATTGGTTTCTGCTGAGTATTAATTCTTGCCGGTAATCTCCGTGCTGCACGACCCTAACTTGTTCAGATGCTGTATCAGGATGTTCGCATTTCACGACTCTTCCAACCTTTGATTACCTTCCTCCCTTCAGAGCCTTTTATTTTTTTTACACTTGAGTCTAAAGATAGTTTTCTGCAGTTAAACTATCCTTCTTTCCTTGGTTAGCTCTTTGTCACGAGAGTAGATGTAAGACTACACTCATACATTTACGTGTAGGCTAGATTTTTTTGAACTCCTTCCCATCTGATGAAGCGTTTTCCCTTGATTCCTTAGTTAGTTTGTAATATACCTTTCCTTATGTCACATTCTCCTTATTTTACCATTGTTACGTTATTGTTTTTTCTCGTTTAGTTTACCTTACCTGTCATCCTTGTTTTCATATCCTTACAGCCATCAAACTTACTCCTTCCATCGACGAATCCAAATCTTCACTTTAATTTGCCCATCTTATTTTTATCTTGCAACCCTTCCACTCTTCTATTACCGCGTCACCTTACCTTACAACGCCGTGTTATTCATTATCTTTGCTTTACCGTTTATTATAACTTGATCTTAATACAGTGCCGTAATGACTTTCAAGGGATGGCACTTCATTCTTTCCTCAACTCCTTCTCTCACCAAATATCCTACACTTACATAAACATATTAAACTACATACATATTTAAAAAGGTGTTGCTTATATACTAGTAAGAACTCATCACGTATCTTTGCCTCGCCTCTCAGCCCTTAGTAGTATATCATTGCAAATTAAAGTGTGTATCAGCTTGTGTATAGATAAGCAACAGTGAGACGTGAATTCAGTGTGACCAGCGGACATAAAAAAAACAAAAGTGTCTCGTCTTGCGCCTCCGTTTTGCTGATGTGGATAAATGGATTGTCTTGTTAAGCGGCAGAGCGTTGAGGACTGGAGGATGGAGGCGCCGAGCAAACACTGCCAGGCATGTTTAGGCGACCCCTTTAGTAATGGGTGTTTATGAGAGAGGGAGAAGGAGAGAGGGAGAGAGGGAGAGGTAGGTAGGAGAATGTGCCTACACCCCCTTGAGCTGCTGGGTGACCTGCACACTAGCTTCTGAAGGTTGTGTGGTTTTCGCTGCGTCTAGGGGAGTCAGTGGCGGCCACGGGCAGTTTGGCACGACAAGCGAGGCAGGTGTGTGTGTGTGTGTGTAAGGAAGAGAAAGGAGAGGGTAAAAAGACACGGGGTGAGGAGTAGGTTATCGTAGCTTCGAAGAGGAATGCTACACACACACACACACACACCACACACGAGCGGCAATAAGAGGAAAGTCCTTTCTCCGTTGTTTATCTTTTGTGAAGTCCTTAAATAGTAGTTATATCAATAGATAGATAAATTAAAATCTTCCGGAACAAGGTAGCTCAGACCATATAACTTTGATCCTAAGAGCTTCATACTTCTTGTCTCATCATCTCCCTTCTTTCTCTCCTTCCCTTCTCTTTGCCACAGCTAAGGACGAGTAGTAGTCAGTAGGTTGTCGATGTGCACCTGTTGTACTCACCTTTATATAACATTATTACCCTAAGTATTCATCTTGGTAATGTTATGATTTATGTAAGTGTTAGTTAACAGAAATATATTTACCACCCTGGCCATGGTGTTTATATATCACCACTTCCTCCCTTCTCTTATCAAGTTATCTTTGAAACAATAATTACTGTAAATTATCCTTCCAACTGCTTAAATAACCTGTAATAGCTCCACCAATTGCCATTAGTTGGAATTTAAGTAACAATTACATTGGATATCGTAACATTTATTCCATATACTTTCCAGATTGATGCAGCCCAGGTGGAGGACGTGAAGGAAATGAACGGTGTTTGCGTACCCTGAATAAGACTGTTGCTGCTTAGAATGGAATGACAACATGAATGGAGCCTTCGATGGAAAGGACATGGCTGACTGGATTCAACTGTTTGGTTTTCAAGTAAACCTGTGGTCGCAGCAGCCCGGTTGTCTTCCATCTCCATGCAAGAGCAACACGTACTCTTGGAAGAGAAGAAGCCCTCCCAAGAGGAGAGATATCTACTCGCTCAAGTCCTTTGGTAATGTGATGATTTATGTAAGTGTTAGTTAACATAGAAGTATGTTTACCACCCTGGTCATGGTGTTTATATCACCATTTCCTACCTTCCCTTATCAAGTTACCTTTGAAACACTAATTACTGTGTAAATTATCCTTCCAACTACTTAAATAACCTGTAATAGTTCCACCAATTGCCATTAGTTGGAATTTAAGTAACAACTTCATTGGATATCGTAACATTTATTCCATATACTTTCCAGATTGATGCAGCCCAGGTGGAGGACGTGAAGGAAATGAACGGTGTTTGCGTACCCTGAATAAGACTTGCTGCTTAGAATGGAGCCTTTGTTGGAAAGGACATGGCTGACCGGATTCAACTGTTCTTCGGAACCTGTGGTCACAGCAGCAGCAGCAGCCCGGTTGTCTTCCATCCCCATGCAAGAGCAGCACGTACTCCTGGAAGAGAAGAAGCCATCCCAAGAGGAGAGATGTCTACTCACTACAGTCCTTTGGTGGATTTGAGTGTCAATGTTGGGTAGAAAAAATACAAAAATTTATTTAAGATTATATTATACTTATTAATATCCTGTTAAGTTACTCCCATTGAAAATAAATTTTCTTATGAAAGTTTTACAGGACGGCAGAGCTATAGTGAAAGTGCTCCTTAAACTTAGCCTACTGTAGGCTGTGCCTGAGGCCATTTTAGGGAAATTCTGTTAGGGCCCTTTCCCTAAAATGGCCTCAGCCTACACCAACTGTAGCCTACAGTTTGGTGTGCCTGAGGCCATTTTAGGGAAATTCTGTTAGGGCCCTTTCCCTAAAATGGCCTCAGCCTACACCAACTGTAGGCTGAGGCCATTTTAGGGAAAGGGCCCTAACAGAATTTCCCTAAAATGGCCTCAGGCACACAGGTGCCTAAGTTTAAGGAGCACTTTCACTATAGCTCTGCCGTCCTGTAAAACTTTCATAAGAAAATTTATTTTCAATGGGAGTAAGTAACTTTATTGACCAATAACGTTTCAGGGGAAGGGTCCTCCCCAAGGCATCACAATTAAAATGAAACCATCCAAATACAAGTGCTTTACTCAAGTCTTCTGTTTTCATATTCTGTTGTTTTTAACTTTTTAATGTTGATCCATTCCACCCTTTGTTTTTCATATCAATCACCTGATATGCAAAATTACTAATTATTAAATGTGCCATTGAGTGGCTAGCAGCTCAGAGTCTCGAGTTACAGTCTCCCGACGGGCTGGCCACTTTTCTATGGAATAACTGCTGAATGGCCAAAGATCACCTACATGCTACCATAACACTACCCTTAACGGGACTGCAAAGTTACATGCATTGAGGAGCTTCTGCGGTAGCATGAGCCTCTCAACAAAGAAAAAGAGTCATCACTAAAAAAATCTAAAACCTGCGCTACTAACGGGCGGAGACCAATCATCTAAAAAGCCTCCATTAAAGCCTCCCAGTGTAGCTATTTTGAAGACCCATCAGGTTTGTGAATCATTCGGCAGCATCTACAACTCTTCACAGCAGCATTCCCGATTCAGTATCTGAGTGGAACAGAAAGGTATGAATGAGAGGCAATTACTATGTCCTTGCAAAGTAAATATAGTAATTAAAGAGGATTAAATTTGTTAAGTGTGCCAGGAAAAATATCTGGTTGTCTTGAATGAGAGCCCTTGCAAACTCACACTCTCAGCCCTAGCGAACCTAACTCTCTCTTTTTCTCTGAGCCCCTCTCACACACACACACACTCTGAGCCCTCAAGTGTGTTTCTCTCTCTCTCTTGCTGGCTGTGTACTATTACTGGAATTCCTATACCTTTAAACACCCTAAATATGCCTCACTTCTTTACTTTTCTATTTTACTTTCCAGACTAATTAGCAATGGGTGGTAGTACTCTCTAAAGACCCAAGCAATCAATCAATTAATATTCTGAGTTAATAAGATCTATTCTGCCCTCTCTCAGGTGTGTAGGATCCACTTACCTGTTGATTATGCTCTTCACCAGCACTCCGAGACCCAGTGCCGGGCTTTACAAGGCCTCCCAGCAACAGATCAAAGTGTGTCTACATTTCCTTAGTGGTCCTGGTACTTGCAGATGCCAGCAGCAAGTTTCTGCAGTTACTTCCTATTATTGTTGTCAGAGTTTCTATCACTTGATGCTGTAATCCTGAAGAATCTCCACTGCCTCTGAAAATGTTATTGTAATTAATAATTTTAGTCTCTTTTCACTGAATGTACATTTTTTATACTTTTATTATTTTTTTCAAAGGGAATGAAAACAGACACACAGCCTGAGGTCCTCTTTTTTTTCCCTCAATGATCCATCCTTTCTCAAACACCAAAATAGTTCACTTCTTTCACAAAACTATTCAATACGTTAGATAAATTTCACTACGTCAACAACAATCGCATTCACCCTTATCATCAATATCATAAATAAATACTAAATATAGTTCACCATGACAATCTAACTTCATCACCCTATTACACAACAGTTCCTTAAGGTGACCAAACCACACTTGCTTTAACACCCTCACAAGGCCGCACGCACCCACCTGTACCTCTGCCCTGCTTGGTGATCAGGGTACACAAGTCCACGTTAAAGTTTGTGTGTTCAGTGTTAAGGTAGAATAAACATGTCCAAGGCTGCCTCCTGGTGTAATGCTGGTTAGGTTAAGTACGCTGCATCCAAGGACTCAGCTGTAGACATCCTTGGAGGTACTCTGGAGGGAAGGGAGAGTGGGATTAGAGGCAGGAACCACATGCATTCCCTTACAATACAATATCTCCTGTGCACTTCATTTTCCACTTGATCCATATGCAATACTCCACACATACACCTCATTTTCATTACATTATTTCTATTTTTCTCTCTGCTACTCTATTATTCCATGTTTCAGTCTTATTAATAAAGTTAGTTGGTACCATTACTCCTTCATGTAATCTCTCTGCATTCATTCCAAGTAATCTACATCAGAAACATTGACTCCTTCCTCTGTCCTAGCTTCCCTACTTCATTCATTCTACACCTCATCTCACCTCTACCTTTCTCTTATCCGTACACCATTCATTCCACCTTCAACAATAAGCTACAAACATTGACCTGAGAGACTTGAGCCCAGCAATCATTATATCCATTCCTTACCTGCATCACCTCAACCTGTGTCGTTCCTGGACGTGCGGAGGAGCAGAAGGCGGCGTCAGGATCCTTGAGTGTTATATCCCTTTGCATGGAGCTCCTCAAGATGCTCCTTCAAGCTCCATCAAGTTATTCTTCACCAGCATGATCGGTATTGGCGAGGTGGTGGTAGTGGTAGTAGCCCAGCGTTCTACAGCATCTATGGGGTAAGATGTGGCAGGGTTGAGTTGAAGCATTCACTGCGGTGTAGTAGTAAATTTTGACTCTAGTAAGAAATGGATCACTGCGCGTTGCCAGACGTAGCGCAGCGCGTCACGGCTCGCAGATGAAGTATGGATGAGTGTGATAGTGATGGGTAATGTCTTTTATCCCATCCCTTTCGTCAATTAATGTGTTAGTGTCGAGTCAGAGGCCTTTGAAGGGACTCCTAATCAAGACCATGACCACGTGTTCCTTGGTTTGAGTGAGAAGATATAGTGAATATAGTTAGGGTAGGTTAGGGTAGGGTAGGGTAGGGTAGGGTAGGGTAGGGTAGGGTAGGGTAGGGTAGGGTAGGGTAGGGAAGGGTAGGGTAGGGTAGGGTAGAGTAGGGTAGGGTAGGGTAGGGTAGGGTAGGGTAGGGTAGGGTAGGGTAGGGTAGGGTAGGGTAGGGTAGGGTAGGGTAGGGTAGGGTAGGGTAGGGTAGGGTTAGGGTTGGTTCATATTGAGATGCGGTATGAGAGTTTCGATGCTGCCGGTCAATTTCTTACTAGGAGTCAAAATATACTACGACACCAGCACACACACACACACACTTGCAATTATAAAATATTGATAAAGATGATACAATAATATAAACTAAAGCAGTTATTTTTTTTGCCAACACAAGTGGGGTGGCACAGAAGAGTAGAATGCATGAACATATTCAAACTTTTTACAAATACCCGGAATCTTAAAATTTCTAATACGACTAACATTCTGACAACTAAAACTTTAACACAAATCACATTACGTACAATACAAATCCTTTAAAAAATAGTTTGACGCATACACTCTTCTCACATCTTAAATAAATGATAATAAATAAACGTGTTATTACTGTGGCTGTTTCCTGGGCCTTGAGGTGGTGGAGCGGCCAAAAGTAGTGTTCCCTAAGGGGCCTGCCAGCCTCCTTCATGGTCCTCCCAGTGCTCCTTTAGGGCAAGCTCAAGGGCCACCTGCATGGTTAAGTGGTTGCTGCCTTCCTCCTCCTGGAGGTGATGGCACATCTCCATCACCACGTACGGATCCTGAAGGACGACAGTTCCATTTATAAAATAAAAGGAGAAATTAAAGAATAAAGATACATTTGTATGAAATATTCATTTATTCATTCCCTATAGAATACGATTAATAAATTCAAATTCATAAGAATGATACAATACATGTAATACATCTTAATGGCCACTGCCATGTGACTTTGCATGTGCTACAATTTCATAGATATATTATGATAAATTTCGTGGCCTCTTAGGTTTTGAATTTGATGCTGTTAAACAGTCAGGTCGTCGTCCTTTTCCAAGAGAAGCTCTTGGTTTTCCTGGCCCTCGCCGAGCAATTGATATTGGCTGGCATCGAATTCTACCTCGGCCAGCTCCTGAAACAGATACACCACTCCCTAAATTATAAAGAATGCTGTTTAGCATATTTGAATTTTTCACCTGTTTCAGTGTTTTAGTTGCTGCACTGAGGGCTGCCACAGTCTCTTCATTGCCAAACTTTTCTGTAACATTTTTTACAGCCTTGACGAATTCAGTGATATCAGGACACTGAGACATCTGTTGGTCCTTTTCATCCACTGCAGCTGCACTAACTTCATTAATGCTAACCATCTGTTGGTGTTCTTTATCTTCTTCAAGGAGGACCTGTGGCTCCAGCAGCTCACTCAGAGGTCCAGTAGACCAATGTTGGCCTATTGGCTCTGGAGAGGTGTTTGCATCGCCCACTGCCAGTGCCACTGACGCCAGCCACTGCCTGTTTTCACTAGTAGTAGCAGTGTCATGCTGTACTCTGCACAGGCAACTTGGTGTTTGCACAGTGACCCATTTTCACCCACAGTGCACTCGCAGAAGCCAGCTTGGATATTGACAGTATAATGTGATGCAGTAGATTGACTCTTAACTTGGTATTTATCGTCGCCAAGGGGAGTCACTGCATCAAGCGACAGTATTCCCATATTTGTGTTCTTTGATCTCGGTTTACCTAGTCGGAAAGTCTCTTCTTCATGGAGGTGTCAAATATCTCGACCATGAACATCACCACCTGAACAGTGTTGTAGGCCTTGCATCTGAAAAAAGAGAGAAAACAAACATGCCACACACACACACACACACACACAGTCTCCACTTATCCTTTAATAGTTCCTTCAGTGACTGCACTACATAGTTATACTAAATGCAGTATAGTATTGAAGATGAAAGTCTCCTTTAGATGCTTACCTATTCAGAACTACTTCCTTAATGATGCACATGGTTGCCTTGCAGAAGTTGTTGTTGTGGTGAGCCGGCATCATTGTACCTTCCCTCAATGTAATGACCCACTCTTCCCTCCTTTCCATTAAGGAGCCCAGATAGCTGCAAAACGAACAAATTATATATTAACAGTTGGATTAACTAAAATGCATATAATAAGTGATTGGATAGGGGGTGATATAGAATTTTTTTGAATTGATGGTGGTGGTGATTATTATTATAATCCTATATGATAACAATAATGATGATAATGATAATATTAATAGTAATAATAATAACAACAATAATAATAGTAATGATAATTATAATAATAGCAATGGAAAAAATAAACAATAGTAAATAACAATGAGTGGGTAAATACTACCAGTATACAGTAGAATTTCCCATCTAACGTATTTGGATCTAACGAATTCATATCTAACGACCCTTTTAAGCTCTACCCCACATCCAATCTAATGATGCAAAATTCATATCTAAAGGCAATTATTCCGGGCGCCCGGGATCAAATTTCAAACTTCTTGCGGATCACTGAATTTTTACTGGCAACACTGGTCACTTTCGTCAGTCCTGCACTGCCATCTTTCAACCGTGTTCCATTGTGCTTGTCTCATTGTTCCCTTTTTTTTTGGCCCTCCATCCCATCTCTCTCTCTCTCTCTCTCTCTCTCTCTGAGCCCTTGCTGGCTCTCTTTCTCTCTCTCTTGCTGGCTGTGTACTATTACTGGAATCCCTGTACTTTTAAACACCCTAAATATGCTTCACTTCTTTATTTTTCTATTTTACTTTCCAGACTAATTAGCAGGCCTGGCAAATAATTTACTGAAATCCACACTCTGTTGTGATAAAGATTTTATGATCACCTTGTTTAAGTCTCACATCAGACCACTGTTGGAATTCGGCTCCACCGTATGGAATACAGGATACCTTGGCGATCTGAGACTCTTGGAATCTACACAGCGGAGGTGGACCAAGCACATTACAGGATTGTCTGAACTTGGTTATGCAGACCGTCTACAAAACCTGAACCTGTACTCTGTCCAAGGAAGACTTGTCAGAGCTGATCTAATTAAATGCTGGAAAATCTTTCACAATCAGTCCTCACTAACACCCCAAGATCTTTTTTCTCTCTCACCTATCACACACACCAGGGGTCACAGATTCAAGGTAGCCAAGCCCCACACATCACTTGAATGTAGGCACAGATTTTTTTAGCATCAGATGTATCGATCTTTGGAACTCTTTGTCTGATGAAGCTGTCACCTGTGATTCTATTACATCTTTCAAAAAATTTTTACATGTCCAACTGGGACAAACACTCTTTGAATATGTCGACTGACAGTAAAGCTCTAATCTGTAATTTTCTCAGCTGTGTATCTTTTGTGCCCATGCACAAAACTCAGCCCCTTTTCCTGATCTTCCTCATTATTGACATGCATAGAAGAGGGGCTGGCGTGCCAGCAGTTGTGGGCTTCCCTTATTTCAAACTAGCTAATCTCCCTCGAAATATTTATAATAAAAACGTGTAACGGGGGTAGCCAACCAGGTGAGTAAACCTAACCTACACACACACACACACACACACACAATTACGTACACACAAACACACACAATATTCTCTTTAAAACCAAACATAATAAATAAAAACCTAATGAATTCCACGAATGAGAGAGAGACAACTCATGTGTATTTCCATCCAGAAATAGGCTACCTTTCAGATAGCTCTCCCGAAGGAGGGCCTCTGTAAGGAACTATTACTGGAATCCCTGTACTTTTAAACACCCTAAATATGCTTCACTTCTTTACTTTTCTATTTTACTTTCCAGACTAATTAGCAATGAATGGTAGTACTGTAAGCTGTGCCTAGTTCATAGTTTGTTTAGTTAATAATTTCAGCATCAATGAGTGTATGTGACTAGGGTTGGGGGACGGGGTGACTGGGATGGGGGGCAGGGGTGACTGGGATGGGGGGCAGGGATGACTGGGATGGGGGGCAGGGGTGACTGGGATGGGGGGCAGGGATGACTGGGATGGGGGGCAGGGATGACTGGGATGGGGGGCAGGGATGACTGGGATGGGGGGCAGGGATGACTGGGATGGGGGGCAGGGATGACTGGGATGGGGGGCAGGGATGACTGGGATGGGGGGCAGGGATGACTGGGATGGGGGGCAGGGATGACTGGGGTGGGGGGCAGGGATGACTGGGATGGGGGGCAGGGGTGACTGGGATGGGGGGCAGGGGTGACTGGGATGGGGGGCAGGGGTGACTGGGATGGGGGGCAGGGGTGACTGGGATGGGGGGCAGGGATGACTGGGATGGGGGGCAGGGATGACTGGGATGGGGGGCAGGGGTGACTGGGATGGGGGGCAGGGATGACTGGGATGGGGGGCAGGGGTGACTGGGATGGGGGGCAGGGGTGACTGGGGTGGGGGGCAGGGGTGACTGGGGTGGGGGGCAGGGGTGACTGGGGTGGGGGGCAGGGATGACTGGGATGGGGGGCAGGGGTGACTGGGGTGGGGGGCAGGGGTGACTGGGATGGGGGGCAGGGGTGACTGGGCTGGGGGGCAGGGGTGACTGGGGTGGGGGGCAGGGGTGACTGGGATGGGGGGCAGGGGTGACTGGGATGGGGGGCAGGGGTGACTGGGGTGGGGGGCAGGGGTGACTGGGATGGGGGGCAGGGGTGACTGGGATGGGGGGCAGGGGTGACTGGGATGGGGGGCAGGGGTGACTGGGATGGGGGGCAGGGGTGACTGGGATGGGGGGCAGGGGTGACTGGGATGGGGGGCAGGGGTGACTGGGATGGGGGGCAGGGGTGACTGGGGTGGGGGGCAGGGGTGACTGGGATGGGGGGCAGGGGTGACTGGGGTGGGGGGCAGGGGTGACTGGGGTGGGGGGCAGGGGTGACTGGGGTGGGGGGCAGGGGTGACTGGGGTGGGGGGCAGGGGTGACTGGGGTGGGGGGCAGGGGTGACTGGGGTGGGGGGCAGGGGTGACTGGGGTGGGGGGGCAGGGGTGACTGGGGTGGGGGGCAGGGGTGACTGGGGTGGGGGGACGGGGTGACTGGGGTGGGGGGCAGGGGTGACTGGGCTGGGGGGCAGGGGTGACTGGGATGGGGGGGCAGGGGTGACTGGGGTGGGGGGCAGGGGTGACTGGGGTGGGGGGCAGGGGTGACTGGGATGGGGGGCAGGGGTGACTGGGATGGGGGGCAGGGGTGACTGGGGTGGGGGGCAGAGGTGACTGGGGTGGGGGGCAGGGGTGACTGGGGTGGGGGGCAGGGGTGACTGGGGTGGGGGGCAGGGGTGACTGGGGTGGGGGGCAGGGGTGACTGGGGTGGGGGGCAGGGGTGACTGGGGTGGGGGGCAGGGGTTACTGGGGTGGAAGGCCAGGGTGATGAAGGGGTGAAGTGACTAGAAACCGGCCATATGTTTGTGAATAGGTTAGGTTAGGTTAGGTTAGTGATTCTGGCACCTTATTTTTAGCATAACTCACTATAATTAGTCTTCCCCAAAAAAATCAACCTCGCCTTCCCATTGGTCACGAGGCTTGTTGAGTTAAGTTAGGTAACGTAAATTAGGGATTCGGATTAATAATACGCAAGGCAACAGTTTTAGGGCAAATAACTCCTACAATGAAGAAATATTAGGTTATATGGATTTGCAAAGAAAATTAATGTCAAAATCTATGCGAAAAGCGTGTTTAGAACCACGTATATCATTATGGAGTAAAAATGTACCACACCATTTTGTATCATCTATCCACGCTGCTAATGAACCTTAATTACTATACCAACACCTGCACCTTTGTCCCACGTGTTACAGGTATTAAAGAAACACACTCACCTGTCCTGCCACACTCTCAGGCCGCAACACAAACACAAAACACTAGTAACACTGTCTCATGGATCTGAGTCTCGCCGCCATCTTGGACTTGGACTTGATCACCACGAACCTAACATTATTATTTTGTTTCCTTTTAAGATGTCAGACAAAAGTAATCGCCATTTTAAAACATTATAAATATGAATTAAACAATGGATACATCAATCTATCTATATATATGAAATACAACAAATAAGCAGCCTATAGATTGATCTACTTCAGCTGGCAGCTCTTTTACCTTTTCTTTCTTTCTTTCTTTCTTATTGACTTTCACACACACACATCTTACACCTTTCTTCATTTCACATGTATGTAATTATCTCTTTTATACTATAATTCATAGGTTTAATTGATTCACTTTCTTATTTATAGATTATCAACAATTATTTCCCCAGCAGAAGAATGGAAAGAAAAAAAAGGTTATTGAGGTTGCTAAGCGACGGCGTAGTGACAGTGTAAACAAAGGATGAAGGAAAGCTTCTGCTAACACACCCAACACAGGTGACACAGGTGAGGCAGGACACAGGTGAAGGGTGTGTGAGTAAAGCAAGAACAAGTGCAATACAGGTAACAAGGTATTACATGTATTAATGGTGCGTATTTACACTATCACTTGTTTGTGTGTTGTCACCCAGGCAACCATCACCTCACTGTGTATTGAATCACAATAATGAATGGCACATCGGTGTTCACTGTAGTATTGTGAAGGTTACACACTTGTGGGAGTACTAAGTTAGTGTTGAGGAAAGCTTCTTATAACTATAAGCTCATAGCAACATAGATTGGTCAAATTACGAAATTATGCATCCTGCTTGTCCTGTCATATATAGATAGATAGATATACAGATAGATACATAGAGGTAGCTAGCTAGCTATATATATATATATATATATATATATATATATATATATATATATATATATATATATAGATAGATAGATAGATAGATATATAGGTATATAGATAGCTAGCTAACTAAATATATGTACATACATAACATTTTGAGATTTTTCCTTTACTTCACAGCACTATCCCTTCAGCACCCTACAGTAGCAGTAGCACTGCCACAGTGAAGCAATGAGGAAGAAATAAAGTCAATGAGTTATGTCTCTCTGGAAAAAAAAATCTTATGATGGAATCCACAATTACGTAGAGAAAATCGAGGATGTTTTATTGAGCGAGAGTTCCTGGTCCACCACAGACTCGGAATGTTCAGGTTGCATCCACTTGAGTCGGGCAGGGAGTGTGCAGAGTGAAGGCCTCACCGCCCACCCTCTAGAACTCACTACTCACCCTCCTAGACACACATTGTAAGTGTTCTCACCTCTATCTTACTGATGCTTTATCATACAGTAAACTAAATTTATTACTGTAAGCTAATTACGCTTTATTTTGCATTGTCTAGTTGCTGAATTTTGTGGTAGATTCTCAATGCTTTTCAATTATTTTTATATAAATGAGATGAGATTGTACTGCTGGCTTTGTATTGCTTTAATGACGTGGTTTTATATGTCCATTTAACTGCCTATTGGTAGTATTACCTTTGTCAGTACAGTTAGAATGTTGCTCCTACAGCTATGTGATGCTCAATTTGGTTCATCAGATGTACAAACAAGTGTAAAATTCTGATGTTCCTCCTTTCCAAATAATTTAACAGTTTCTCTCGTCTGGTTGCAAGATAAATCAGAAAAAAAAACTTAAGTAGATAAATATTAAGTGGAATCTCTTGGAAAATATAACCCAGGGCATAATGGTTGTAAGACCAATTGTCTGCCAAAAATGATGAGTTAAAACTGATATAACTAGATGTTTAGATGAACTTGTATGCAAACATGTCCTTACTTATTTAAGTTTCACAGTGCATGCCCAAAATACATTGTAAGGCATTGCAAAGTAGAATGTTTTTTTTTTCTTGATCATTACTGTATTGCATGGATACCTGAATGACATTTGGGTAGTAAGAAGGTGTCAGGGGAATGGACAAATTTTAAAACTTCTGATATACCGGATTGTTGGCTAATTCGGATGTGGTCTTCCCCAAATTAGTCCAAAATATGAAATACGTTAATATGGTGAGTTTACTTTTGTATTAATTTCACAAGTTTTTCCAAAGTAAAGTAATCTCCATGAACAGAGACAACAGCTCAGCTTGGAATGGCCACAGCAATGCAGGCTGCGTCCACAGTGCCGGCACCCACTGCATGGTGGCGGGCGGACTAAGGAACTGTGTGGGCAATACAGCAGTGGCACTCTCCTCTTTGGACATGAGGTAAGGTATTGTACATATTGAAAAGTAATGACAAACTAAAACCTGCATTAATCTGTTACAAATATGATAATGCATACAAGTCCATCTGTGCCTCCATATGCCTACTGGTGCCAACGGTTAATGATATAGAAAACATATCTGATTTTCATAGAATTTTGTACATGATGGAGACAATAGATAATATTTTCATCTATCTTTTTCCCTGGGTGGGTATAGAGGCGGTATGTTGCAGCAATTGTCTTTACTCGCTGCGGGTGCCCAGCCGTGGCACCACAACATATGCACTGCACACTCACGTCGCTTTGCCTACGCTGCAACGCTTGCTATATATGTCTATGAGGTAAGATAGAACATACTCCTGCAAAATTTGTGAAACGTATACTGCATTCAGCATATAATCAAGTATTTTTAGAAAAGCCTAACGGAATATTTTTTGCCGAGACTCTAATTGATTGCATTGTTGTGTCAGGCGGAGGCAGGAAGTAATGAATGGCAGCTGTTCAGTATCCTAGCTGACCATCGCAAGACCATCACCTGCTTGGACTGGCATCCCTGCAGTGAGGACCTCTTAGCCAGGTGTGTATAGACGAATGAACCTTTAATTTAGTATTCGTATCTTAATATGATGAATGACAATGAAAACTATGATAGATTACATTTAAAACATTTGTATAGAAGGTAATTGTAGTGTTTATATCCCTGTTTTCAGTGCCGCCTTGGACCAGCGTGTGTGTGTGTGGAGTGTGAGCAGACAGTGTGTGTTGTATGCCATCAACATATGCCGAGTGCCAACAGTGGTAGCTTGGTGTACAGGCCACAGGTTGGTTGATGTGTTATGTGTTAGTGAGGTGTTGAGGGTGTTTAACGATGCAGTGACAACAGTAGCAGCAGAAGGGGTCAGGTAAAGGGAAGTGCATGGTGGATAGATAAGATAAAGAAGGCCATAGATAGGAAGAGGAGAGTTATTAAAAAATATACTGCAAAGGAGATAAGAGTGAGGAGGAGAAATACTGATGATGTCTGTTTTGTTTTTTGTGATATAATTTACATTTTTCTATCCCATCATCAGAGACTTGCTGTCCTTCTCCACCCAAGTTGGACCCCTTCAGCTGTGGGACTATGCAGAGAACAGTGAACCATTTCCCTTCAGAGAGGACTATGGTTACCCCCATGCAATAGTTTCATATCGCTGGCATCCCACTGTACCCGGGAGGCTTGTGGTGGGGCATAGTGATGGAAAGATTACAGTTTACAGAGAAGGTAGGCCTATACTATGCATGATATCATTACTTAAATCATATTGAAAGCCATACACACTATTGAATCCCTTTCCTTAAAAACATGGAAGCAGACGTCAACGGTTTCCTATTTCCAGACATTGGGAACTCTCGCTTTTCTGCCTTCCCTGAGGGTAAAGAAGATTTTGACAACCACACTTTAGTCACCTTGGAATGGGACACCTGTTCACCTGACTACATCCTGGTGGCTTACCGAGGTGGTGCGCTGCTGCTGGTGGATGTCAACACCATGCGGGTCATCACCAAATACATCCTGCCGGTCTCTGCCAGCATCAATACCCTGGCCTGGCTACCTGATGCCCCGGGAATGTTTGTAACAGGAGGTACATCATTTTACTTATTATTCATCCTATAAATTAATAGACAATATCATATTTCCTGTCTTAATCAAACGACTCTCCTCTGACTTTTTGGAAGGGAAACTTATAACGAAAAATATACTTATGATAACTTTTCCATTTCTTCACTTACCTTCAGATGCGGAGAAAGGTATTCTTCGTGTGTGGACGGTGAATAAGTCTACGCCGGTGGAGTCTTGTGTGTTGAAGGATACAGGCTTCCACGTCCTTTGTGCTACCAGGGTGGAGAGATCACCTGCAACACAGAAACTACATCAGAACCTCAATAAGGATCTTGGAAGTGACAGGAAAGAGTTAATGGTTCCAAACGTAGCCATTGTGACGCTGTTTAAGGATGGAGGTGTTGGTCTGTACCACCTCAGAAGAAAGCAGTGGATATTTAATAGAGAACATGTAAGACTTTAAACTGACTATGTAGTATTTATAATCTAAAGTGCAAGTGTATATACTAATGTACTATTGTATATTTTGTCAGATGCATTATTAACAAGAACTTTGACCTTTCCAGGGACATACTGAGACAATATTTGACTGCAGTTTTAAGCCTGAAGATAGTGATTTGCTAGCAACTGGTTCCTTCGATGGCTCAATTAAAATATGGAGGATAGATACGCTAGAAGCTGTAAGTATATTAATATTAGTATATATTCTGTGTATACATATGAATTTAATATAACATGTTACTCAGTGCATACTCTGAACATGTGTGGACTTTTTTTTATTATTATTTATTTGGAGGATAAGTAGAAGTAATAAGGTTATAAATATGTTACTGACAATAGTTATTTTTCCCCTCCCAGGTTGACACATTACCTAACTGCAGCACCATCATCTACTCAGTGTCATGGGCACCCGCTGACCTCAACTGTATTGTGGCAGGCACCTCCGGGGGGGATGTGTTTATATGGGATGTAGGGAAGCACAAGATACTGCAAGACATCACCTCACATAAGGACAAGAAGGTGTTTTGTGTCACGTGGAACCAGAAAGATGCTAGACGGATTGCATCGGCAGGTATGTAAGTTGTGTTAATATTACTATAAGGCAGTATTGATATTACTATACTACAGTACTTGATATTACTATAAAGTCAGGCAGTGCAGGCAAGTCAGAAGGAATACATTTGGATGAAAGTTAGCCATCGACTTTAAGGATTTCCTAAAATTCATATCTGTTAAAGCATACCAGAACTTCACAAAACTTCACTGACATGACCCTTACCCACTTATCCACTCCATTAATTCTTTGATTTAATGTCAAAGGTAAGGTCAGGAAAAATTCATGAATATTAGTGGCGGTGGCAGAGAAACTTGTGCTCTACTGAGTGTCCTTAAGTGTTAAAAAAGTTAATATTATCACTTTCACATTCAACGCAAAGGTAGTCATTGGTTCTGAGTCCCTAGTGTCTGTGTCTGTGTGGCAGGTGAGTCTGGGTTCTGCTACGTGCACCAGGTGAGCGGAACACTGCTGCACGACTACCGCCACCCCGGCCCTGTGTATGGGTGTGACTGGAGGGATGCAGATGTGTTGGCCACGGGCTGTGAGGACGGCAGGATTCGGATCTTCTGTGTGACGAAGAATAGGAAAGATCCGGTGACAGAACTTAAAGGTTTGTTTCCATTACCATTATTGGATTGAATTTTTATTTTTTATTTAGTTTTGTTTTGAATTTTTTAACAAAGCTGGAAGGTAATGATGATTTTCTGAAATACGTATTCCCATTTACTTTAATCCTTATACAACATAGTTTCTATTTTCAGCTCATGCCAAAAAGGTGTTTCGCGTAAAATGGAACCCGGTTTACGAAGACATTCTGTGCAGTGGAAGTGATGATTCTTCAGTTAGAATATGGTCTTACTCCAAGGCCCAGTGTCTGAACATTCTGGTGGGGCACTCAGACAATGTACGGGGCCTTGTATGGTGCCCCGAGGTGCCCTTCCTCCTTATATCCGGCTCCTGGGACCATACCATGAGGGTGTGGGATGCCCGCCATGCTGCTTGCCTTGATGTAGTGCTGGACCATGGCGCCGATGTGTATGGTGAGGAAACATTTTCTACGACTGTTGTTTATATATATCAAACAGTAATTGTTCCTCTGTGTTGTGGAAGCAGTTTATATACTCTACTGTACTTCTGTCTTAAAAATGCACTGTTAGAATATATGTTTTATTTGCATATGTTGAGTTTTAAAGGTGTATCTGCCTTAAGTACTGATATATTGTATGTGACACTCGTTCATACATGCATACACAGGGTTGAGTATACATCCGGTGCGGCCATTCCTGCTGGCATCATGTTCTCGAGACTCTACAATGAGGCTCTGGTCCCTGGCTTCCTTTGTGGCGCCGCTCTACTTAAAGGTATTGGCAGGGAGGCCGGACGAGGAAATAATTCAAGTCAATGGTGAGTGAGATATGATTCTTTATGGGCAAGTATTAAACAAACACATCAGTTAACCCTATTTCATATTAAAGATAGTGAATGTTGTGTGATTTATACTTATACACCCATGAATAACCAAATGTGTTAATAAAAAGCTTGCATATAATATGGGTTCACTGTATTGGTATCAGGTTAATGAATTGAAATATTAATTACTTATTTTTTTCTAGAAGTAGGTAGTTGGTACTCATTTGGTTTTGCTTTGGGACAGAGGCAACAAATTTTTCCTCTGATCTGCACCTGTGTGGCCTCCGAGCTCACCACCTTCAGGCAGCTCTTCAGAAAACTGATGCATCTTATCACCCCAACAAAAAGTTCAAGCTCTTTGCAGACATATTCTGTGTAAGTTTTTTCATGCAGTATGAATTAATATTTGTAAAACTTATTCCATTTCCTTCTATCTCGTAAAGGTTTGACTAGTTGTTTATTTATTCACCAATTATAGTGTTTCATCTAAGTGTCACATGTTCAATTAATTAATATTTTTCCTGCAGGGAGATGTGCGCGTAAGGAATCTTTGGGACCTTGCTTATGTGTTACAAGGACACACTGACATCTCCCTCCTCTCACCTAACTACGCCCAGTCCATCATGCACCATTCTCACATCATCAAGTGCTCCTTGGTGAGTGGCATCACTACTTCAGATCTTTTCACTTTATGTTCTGTTTAATGGTACAAACAGCTTCATATGAAATCCTCATCTTCCTCCAGGCTTTGGCAACAGAACATGAAATGGATGCTAGTCGAGGCCAAAGTGTTGCCATTTGGAAACACTCGAATGTTGAGAGCCAGGAGGCATTGGCCGAGTCATACTTGAGGTGTGGCGCTATACAACAATACTGTGAGCTGATGACACGTCTTCACCAGTGGGACCACGCCCTTGCCTTGGCTCCAGCTGTCTCGGTGGACTACTGGTATAAGCTGATGGCCAGGTATGAACTCTCAACTCTTTTGTTTTTTGTATCATTACCTCTTTGTGTGTTTTGATTTTGATACTCAAGCAAAAGATGTTACTAACTTGTGTGTTGTGTACAGTAAACTAATGTTGGAGAATGGAGGGTTCTTCAAAACAAGTATTTGGATCAACAGTAAACCCTCGCTATAATGAATGAATTAATGGAAGGGTCAGGCATTATACCCGAAAGTTGGGTTTATCTGATGTTCAATATATATAAATTATTTCTATCCAGAGAGTTGTTTGCTCATACGTGTTCAAACATGACACAACACGCTCACTGGTAGCTGTTGGGTATAGACAGAGAGATGCGGGCTGGGTAGGCGTGGGCAAGCTCGCCTGGGAATTATATCTCGGTGCGCACTGACTCAGCCCGCCTCCCTCCCTGACCCAGACTAACCCCAACCGGATTTCAACCATAGTTTTCCTTCATTTTACTCGTATACTTTGTTGGTTATAAAGCTGTATATGTATGTTTGTTGGGGTTGATGGGGTCGTTATATATAAAATTTGGTGATATAAGTTTGTTATAGTTAGGGTTTACTGTACATATTTTGTTATCTATGGCGTTCTCATTGTGAATTTGGACCGGCGAAAGCAATCATGTTTCAGCTCATTGTTCTCAGTCCACAATTTATATCTTGATAAGTGGAATATTAGTGTTGATGACATTGATATATTTGATCATGAATATAATTAGTTTTGGCTTAAATATGATAAGGTACCTTTACATTTGAACCATTTGTATGCATAATATGATCTCAGATGTTTAATTGCCACCTTGATATATCTAAGATTGCTTAAGAAACAAGTTCACAATGGGAAGTAATTCATCTCATCTGTATGGAGTAATCATAATACATTTGTTCATTGTATCTAATTGTACATGTTATTCTTTGCATATTCTACAGATAGGGAGTATGTATAACTCACCCCTATGACTGAACCTTTCCATCTAGATATCTTGCTTTAATGAGTATATGATCTGTGTTCATTTTTCCATTGTAGTTTAGTTGAAAAGACATTTTTTACGATTTTTGTATGTATGTGCTTTAAGTGTGACCCTATATTTTGATCCTCATAATCTCTTCCATCCTATGAACCTAACCTAACCACCTCAAACCCTAAGGCATGCAGAGCAGCTTTTGAGTGATGATAACGAAGCGTGTGTCCCGTACCTCTTGGCCACTCGTGATGCAGATAAACTCATCAATTTTCACATTGGCCGAGGTAGAGTAAATGACGCCATCCTTTCCCAAAGTTATTACTGCACTGGAATGCTCACAAGGAATGACGTACACGAGTGACACAACAATAATCACTACTGAGGTGAACCAGCCGTGTAATGCTTGAGCCTCACTTCTACTCGATACTTTGCATATGTTGCTTGGTTGACTTGAATCTTAGAGTTGGTATTGTAGATGTGTTTGATGCAGGGTGAGTCTTGCCTCACCACCTGCTACATCATCTGAATGCACACTGGTCATAGCCATTGCAGTCAGGTTACTTTTTTATTAGTGAGATATTGATGATGTGGCAAGCTAGTTGTTTTGTCACAGATGTACAGCTAATCATCTGATATCCAACCATTGCAAGATTAAAAAGCTGAAGAATAAAAACAAAAAACAAAGTAATGATACTGGTTACATTGACTTATCGGTGAAAGTATACTGAAAATGTTTTCTCGACAGTTTATATAATTTTTGATATACTTTGCATAATCACACCATTAATTCAAAGTTAATTAATCATTTGGAAAGAAATATGATGATAATAATGATGATGATGATGACAATGCTGAGAGGTAAGTATATAATGAATCAAGTATATTTGGCATACAAACAGGATGTTAAAAATCCTATTCCTTCAAAAACTGACAACAACAACAACATAATGGATGTGTGAGGTGAGAAAGTTATGAAATCTAACTGAATAATAGATAACAACGGAAACTGCTCCCAGTGTCTGAAGGTTGCAGAAAGTGACCTAAGAAATGACTATTAAAAGGTTGGATAACAGCTGGATATCTGTATATTGAGCTTTTACCCATAGTCCAGTGTGGCTTATAAAAACACAGTCAATGTGCTCCAAGGAACTTAGCTTATCTAGTGATGCTTTTAGTTGTCTTACACCATAAAGTCAACAGTTGCATAACGCTAGCTATAAAGGCTTAACAGATGATATATTTTGTTGTTAAGTAATCTGTGAACAAGAATTATTAGTATCTTGGCATTAGAGTAGTGGGTCACCAAAGTATATTCCATTGCATAGCCGTGGTGAATGTTATGAAATAGTACACTAGGGTAGAAGGTACTTACAGTGTGTTTATAAGAGAAGTGAAAGTAGCGTTTTATGTAGAAAAGGAAAGGGATACTTTGATGAGTAGTGAGTTATGTTTGAGGTGAACTGTTACTCGTGTTTAGATGAATTCAGCAGAGAGACAGGCATGAGTAATGAATCCTGTATACTAAGTAGGTTATATATACACGTGTAAACAAAAGTTGGGGCATTGACAAAATTAATAGTCTTTTCTTTACTCTTACGCTTAATGATATTAGATAAGTTACCAGGTTATTGTGGCTCCCTGTAATTTGTTGTCATTATGTTCTAGTGTTCTCTTAATTTTTTTTTGCTATCATTGTAATGTTTTTTGGTTTGAAACACTGAAACATTTACCTTAAGGGCACCCATGAGAGGGAGCGGCTGATGATTGAACCCTTAATGGGACGGGTGGACA
Organism: Metacarcinus magister; assembly: GCA_029783475.1. Lineage (NCBI taxonomy): Eukaryota > Metazoa > Arthropoda > Malacostraca > Decapoda > Cancridae > Metacarcinus > Metacarcinus magister. The sequence continues at coordinate 13,097,678 of JAPQNM010000042.1, forward strand.
GTTAGGAAGAGTTTTCAGAGCCAAGGTCTGAGGCGTTTCATTGTCAAAACCATGGAAGTCTGGGGGGATTAATTTTTTGAGGTGTACTTCCCAATACACCAGTTTATTTTGAATTATTATAACTGTCCATGGTGAGCTGAATGGAGGCTATAACTGGAAAATAATTATATGGAGGTATGTGAAAGAAAAAAAAAAGAAGTTTGGATAATAACTAAATAGAGACGTGAGACAAAGAAATGAGAGATACGCGGCCTGCAGTATGCATGAACATAGATAGATGGAAACATTTTTCTAGCATGGATATTCACTCCAAGCCTTGACGACAATTGCTGGATAGGTACATCATGGTATTATGTTCCTCTGCCTCCTTTTGACTAACACATTTCCTGCTTATATTTTTGTTTTAATCCTTAACTATCCATCTATATATCTCAAAAGTTTCTTGGGATCCATAGTTTCACTCACACACACTTTCTTCACAAACTCTCCACTCTTCTTTCTCTCAAGGTGACGAAACCAACTGCATGACCAAATTGCTATCAGATGTTATTAAGAAAGTATTCACACCGTCACATCACCTCCAGTCTCACAGTGCAGCAATTATACCACCTAATTGATTGTGTTAGTGTTAATGTTCCTTCAGATATTATGAATTTTATACAGGAACTATTTGCATCACAAACATCTCCTAAATGTTACAGGTTTTATCACTTCTGGTTTATTGCCAGGAATCACCTATTGTGGTACGTCTTAAAAATATCATAATTTATCTATATTTGTGATGCTTTGCCCCCTGCAGTGACTTCCCTCAAGGAGATGGCTATAGCAGAAGTCTCCATGTTTCCCTTTCCCTGTAAATACAAACTAAATTCTTTTTCATTCATGTAATATCTGTAATTGAATAAATGGAAATATTTATAGGAGTTTTGCCATTGAAAAAACAAACAAAATAATCTTCCAGAACCAAGTGGAAACAGTAAGGGTCCAAACAGTTGTTTACAGTATGTTGGTTGGTTGGTTGGTTGGGATGGTTGTATGTTGATTGACGAGGCATTGTTCTCCTTAGGCAATGATAAATTGTTGAGCAGAATTATGTTCCTTTTCCTAGGTCATTAAGGTTAGACTACTATGAAACAAATGCACCCATATCACTGTGTTTTTTTTGTCAGATAAATAGATAGATAGATAGATAGGTATATAGATAGATAAATAGATAGTGAGATGACAAGTGGAACTTGTAAAATAGGAAATAGATTAATTTTCTGTGTCATGTATAATCTATATGTCATTATTTATTGCAGTATTAAGGTGAAATATCTATAGGCTTATGGATACAGTTTCAAAAGCAACTGCAAAGAATCTTATATTTCAACATTATTGCATCATTGTATGAACTGTATTCCTGTCTTGGCAGTAGAGGTGATGCAGAGCTTTACTTCAAGAATGATGTCCTATCATTACCGTCCTTGTTCATGATGTGATAAATATACTGTAACACACACGTACTACCACATCAAGTGGTACTGATGCATGAAATGTTTTGAGTCAAGGAAGCAAACAATTACCATTTTTTATGCATGATGAACCATGCTTTATAACTCTGCCATGCAGGTCTATAAGACAGTACAATTTGTCCACATAATCCCCTAACATCCTCAATATAATCTTCCTCATCTATCTGGTTATTGGAATGCTCCTCTGAGAAACAAGCCTGTTGTCCCCATCAGTCATTGTTCTCAACCATCACTGTTCTTTGTTCTAACTCTTCTTTGCCTGAATGCAATGTAACCTTTCCAGGCCACCTTGACAAAGCATTCTCAGAGTGTATAGCTCTTGGTAAGATGAGTCACCACACCACCAAAGGTCCTCTCCCTCAAGTACCTCCAAGAGCACTGTCAGCAGAGATCAATGGTGTCAGCCTAGTGCAGGGACGGACGGTAGACTGTGCACGGCTGGTGGCTCAATGGCACCTCTTACACGGTGCTCCCATCATTGCTTCCTGTGCTCTGCTAGCTGTCGATGATGTCAAGGTTGTATATTATATTGACTTTTATTGCAATATTGATGTGATGTGTTTTCTTGTACAAAGACTAACTTGTGTATCTCCTCCCAGGGTGCTTTGTCAGTGCTTCTTCAAGGACACGAGTTAGAGTTGGTGATTGCCGTTGGTCGTCTTCTTGGATCCGAGGTTGTAGAAGGGGACAACACTAATGTGAACAGCATTGTGGAGACAGCGGTGCGCTACATCACGTACCGCACCATTCGACTTTCTCTCTGGGATTTAGCCATTGAACTTGCCCAACTGCTGCCAGAAGTTAGTGATTGTTTTTCTAATTACTTCTGATGAACTTTACTAATACCGTTGTTTATAAATTGCTAAATGTTAATCAATGATGTGGTCTACTTACTGGTCAGAGCATTGCAGTATGGTACAATATGGTACAACAATATTTTCTATAAATCTATGAATCTGTTAAATTAATTGTATGCATGTTTCCACTTCACACGATATATAAAAATTTAATGTCATGTGCACATTTCAGGGTGTGAATCAGACCATCTTGAAGGCCGAGGTGATCCTCTCCCACTTGGGTACACAGGAGGAGCGGGAAAACCTCTACCAACTGGCTAAGTTTCCTCCTCCAGCTGAATGCGTTGACAGAGCTGTTGGCTCAATACAAGACCAAGTCCTTTACCTACTCCTCTCAAATCAGCCACACAAGGGGGTTTCAAAGAGCCTAGAATTTTTGCAAGGTATTTAAAAGAATCCCTTTGTAATTATGCATTTAATTGTGAAAACCAGCTTACTTGATAGGATATATTACAAGGAGATTGGCTCATAGTACATCAATATAAAACTAGAGCTACATGTCTATTGTTTGTCATTTTCCAGAACAAATAATTGGCGGGAACTTGGACCGGAGCAGTGTGTGGTATGTGCTGCGGTTAGTGCAGTCAGTGCCGCTGGTACATGGCACTGGTAAGTGGGCTATTCGAGGAGAGGAGCGAGGAGCACTCCTGGCACTCTCGGCTTACTTGGGGGCCGTGAAGGCAGCCATGTTGAAGTACAGCACCATTGTACCTTACCTCCTCAGCCATGCAAGGTGAGTGTAATTACTTATTTTCTTTCCTTAGTTAGTTAGAAATTGTCCTTCCTTTTTTCATTCTTTAATTTTTCTTTATGTATTTCTTTACAGTTACATCCTTGAGAAGCACCGACCAGCTGGATATGAATTTCTATCAGAACACATTGCTGCAGCGAGGGCCAAGTAAGCTGAGCCAGTCCTTACACTTTCCCTGAGACTCATATTCGCCTCAATGATACATGATTATTGATCCAAAATTGCGTGAAAATGTCTTTTACATAGAATCTTTGCCTCAGATGGGAGAAAGACGACTGTAACTGGGACATAGACATCAGCAAGGACGTGGGTTTGTGGTGTGATGTCGGCATAACAAGAGTCAGCGGCTCACATTTGCCTCGTCATTCAGATTCTCAGACGTGCTGCATCACCAACCAAATCATAAAAGTACGTAGCAGTGTTTATAAAATCTAAATATATAAGCTAAAGAAATTTATCCTGAAGGAGGAGTGATATATCATTCCTTGGTCTGTTTAACCACCAAAGCTACGGGTTAAGAATTGTTGTAAAGTTTATGTAATGCCATAGAATGTAATGGAGATCCAGTGAGCTATTTTTGAGTATGGCATTATCCTCTTTTTAGACTTAATTTAAACATTGAATATATGCATGCTATTTACATAAGACGTACTAATTACATAATAATTTATCTTTTAGGGTCCCAGTTATTTCTTAGAGAATGGTGAGTCATCCATGGGTCAGAATGATGCCCTGATGTGGGCTAAGGTTCACCCTTACTCACCCATGGGTACTGGGTATCGGCTCAACCCATTCTGATCACCAGTGGCTTAGGCTGTGTCGTCTATACGAGTCTCCATCCATTAAACAAGGAGTGATAAGTGAAGGGAGTTTTACATTCAGTTGTGTTATTAAGCTCATATTGAAAGGTGAGCCACATTGTAAGGTGTAATAGATAAAGTGGGGGCACACGCAATTGCTGGGTGGAGCTGCGGGCGTTCATCTCCCATCACATTGGCCTTTAAGCCTGTGGTGGAAATTAATCCGTTACGCTGGGACACAGAGCCACTGTGACATCCTACTTTCCACAGTTTACCTTCCCCAGACATCCCTAGGTACCCATTTATCTATCAACCCATTTGGGAGGATGAACAGCTGGGTGAGCTGTGCGCTGCCTGCCTTCGTCCGGGATCGAACTCGGGCCAGCGGATTCATAGTCAACTCTTTAACCAAACTTTGTATCAGGGCAGTAATTATTAGTAATCATTACATAATGTGTAATGTTTACCCGATATAATTTTTCAGAATAGATCTACTTTAGAACTATATTTAAATGCCTTTACAACCATGTATACACACTTCCCACCATTGCATTATTTCATGAACTCCTAAAGCTGAATATGTCTGTTGGCTGGCCAGCAGTGATCTCAAATACTGGTAATGATGAAAAAATATAACATGTTTGCACAAGATGAGCCTCTATACCTGACTAAGTGATATATTAATGATAATGTTTTAACATATTCATTGTTAGATGAAGATAAACTGTGTTGATATGTAAGTTGCAGACAAATGCAAGCCTGCATTGCATGTTCAAGATAATCATAATATTAATGACTTCAATGGGTTCATTATATTGATCCCTTGAAATGATAATAGTTGTTCACTTCCTCTGCCATTTTACTAGTGTAGTGATTTCAAACTTAATTAAGTTATCTGC
>JAPQNM010000042.1:13109477-13160434 GCA_029783475.1 Metacarcinus magister
AAATATAATTGCAGCAGCTGATACATCTAATTAAACTGTACAACTGATAATAAGAACATTTGTTCTATGACTAATAATTACTCAGTAAAATGAAACTTAATATTTATTTAAAAAACATGATTTTCCTCCTCATTTTCTCGAAAGCTATTAGAAATATTGGAAATATCATTGGAGCATCTTATACACTGAATTAAACTGTACAACTGTCATTATGAATATTTGTTCTATGACTAATAATTACACAGTAAAATGAAACTTAATATTTATATAAAAACATGAATTTCCTCCTCATTTTCCCGAAAGCTATTTGAGATATTGGAAACATCATTGCAGCATCTGATACAACTAAATAAACTGTAAAACTGTCATTATTAATATTTGTTCTATGACTAATAATTACGCAGTAAAATGAAACTTAATATTTATATAAAAACATGACTTTCCTCCTCATTTTCCCAAAAGCTTTTAGAAATATTTGAAATATCATTGAAGCTTCTGATACATCTAATAAAACTGTACAACTGTCATTATGAATATTTATTCTATGACTAATAATTACGCAGTAAAATGAAACTTAATATTTATATAAAAACAATACTGACCTCATTTTCCCGAAAGCTATTAGAGATAATGGATATATCATTGCAGCATCTGATACACCTAATTAAACTGTAAAACTGTCATTATGAATATTTGGTCTATGACTAATAATTACTCAGTAAAATGAAAATTAATATTTATTTAAAAACATGAATTTCCTCCTTATTTTCTCAAAAGCTATTAGAGATATTGGAAATATCATTGCAGAATCTGATACATCCAATTAAACTGTAAAACTGATATTATTAATATTTGTTCTATGATAATAATTACGTAGTAAAATTAAACTTTATATTTAAATAATAACATGAATTTCTTCCTCATTTTCCCGAAAGCTATTAGAGATATTGGAAATATCATTGCAGCATCTAACACACCTAATTAAATATATTACTATCATTATGAATATTTGTTTTACGACTAATAATTACGCAGTAAAATGAAACTTAATATTTATATAAAAACATGACTTTCCTCCTCAATTTACCGAAAGCTTTTAGAGATATTGGATATATCATTGCAGCATCACTTAATTAAACTGTACGACTGTCATTAGGAATATTTGTTCTATGACTAATAATTACGCAGAAAAATGAAACTTAGTATTAATATATAAACATGATTTTCCTCCTCATTTTCTCGAAGGTATTAAAGATATTGGAAATATCATTGCAGCATCTGATACACCTAATTAAACTGTACAACTGATATTATGAATATTTATTCTATGACTAATAATTACGCAGTAAAATTAAACTTTATATTTATATAATAACATGAATTTCCTTCTCATTTTCCCAAAAGCTATTAGAGATATTGGAAATTTCACTGCAGCATCTGATACACCTAATTAAACTGTACCCTACTCATAATGAATATTTGTTCTATGACTAATAATTACGTAGTAAAATGAAACTTAATATATATATAGAAACATGACTTTCCTCCTCATTTTCTCGAATGCTATTAGAGATATTGGATATATCACTGGACATTCTGATACACCTAATTAAACTGTACAACTGTCATTATGAATATTTGTTCTATGACTAATAATTACGCAGTAAAATAAGACTTTATATATTTATATAAAAACATGAATTTCCTCCTAATTTTCTCGAAAGCTATTAGAGATATTGGAAATATTATTACAGCATATGATACACCTAATTAAACTGTACAACTGTCACTATGAATATTTTTTCTATGACTAATAATTAATCAGTAAAATGAAACTTAATATTTTTATATACACATAAATTTTCTCCTCATTTCCTCGAAAGCTATCAGAGATATTGGAAATATCATTGCAGCATCTGATACACCTAATTAAACTGTACAACTGTCATTATGAATATTTGTTCTATGACTAATTATTACGCAGTAAAATTAAACTTAATATTTATTTAAAAACATGTTTTTCCTCCTCATTTTCCCGAAAGCTATTAGAGATATTGGAAATATTATTGCAGCATCTGATATACCTAATTAAACTGTACAACTGATATTATGAATATTTGTTCTATAGCTAATAAGTACGCAGTAAAATGAAACTTAATATTTATATAAAAACATGATTTTCCTCCTCATTTTCTCAAAAGCTATTAGAAATATTGGAAATATCATTACAACATCTGATACACCTAATTAAACTGTACAACTGATATTATGAATATTTGTTCTATGACTAATAATTACGTAGTAAAATGAAACTTAATTTTTATATAAAAACATGACTTTCCTCCTCATTTTCTCTGAAAGCTATTAGAGATATTGGAAATATCATTGCAGCATCTGATACACCTAATTAAACTGTAAAAATGTCATTATGAATATTTGTTCTAAGACTAATAATTACGCAGTAAAATTAAACTTAATATTTTTATAAAAACATGATTTTCTTCCTCATTTTCTCGAAAGCTATTAGATATATTGGAAATATCACTGCAGCATCTGAGAGACCTAATTCAACTGTAAAACTGACATTATGAATATTTGTTCTATGACTAATAATTACGCAGTAAAATTAAACTTAATATTTATTTAAAAACATGACTTTCCTCCTCATTTTCTCGAAAGCTATTAGAGATATTGGAAATATCATTGCAGACTCTGATACACCTAATTAAACTGTACAACTGATATTATGAATATTTGTTCTATGGCTAATAATTAAGCAGTAAAATGAAACTTAATATTTATATAAAAATATGACTTTCCTCCTCATTTTCTCGAAAGCTATGAGAGATATTGGAAATATCATTGCAGCATCTGATACACCTAATTTAATTGTACAACTGTCATTAGGAATATTTGTTCTACGACTAATAATTACGCAGTAAAATGAAACTTAATATATATATAAAAACATGATTTTCCTCCTCATTTTCTTGAAAGCTATTAGATATATTGGAATTATCATTGCAGCATCTGATAGACCTAATTAAACTGTAAAACTGACATTATGAATATTTTTTCTATGACTAATAATTACGCAGTAAAATGAAACTATATATTTATATAAAAACATGACATTGCTCCTCATTTTCTCGAAATCTATTAGGGATATTGGAAATATCATTGCAGCATCTGATTGACCTAATTAAAAACTACTACTCTCATTATGAATATTTGCACTAGTACTAATATATACTGAATTTTACTTTTTTAAAAATTATATTCTTCCTCGTTTTCTCGAAAGCTATTAGAGATATTGGAAATAACATTGCATCATCTGATACACCTAATTTAACTGTACAACTGATATTATGAATATTTGTTCTATGACTAATTATTAAGCATTAAAATAAAAAGGTATTTATATATAAAAACATGACTTTCCTTGTCATTTTCTCGAAATCTATTAGAGATATTGGAAATATAATTGCTGCATCTTATAGACCTAATTAAACCTTAGAACTGATATTATTAATATTTGTTCTATGATTAATAATTACGCAGTAAAATGAAACTTAATATTTATTTAAAAACATGATTTTCCTCCTCATTTTCCCGAAAGCTATTAGAGATATTGGAAATATTATTTAAGCATCTGATACACCTAACTAAACTTTATAACTGTCATTATGAATATTTGTTTTATGACTAACAATTACGCAGTAAAGTTAAACTTAATATTTATTTAAACACATGAATTTCCTCCTCATTTTCTCGAAAGCTATTAGAGATATTGAAAATATCATTGCAGCATCTGATACACCTAATTAAACTGTACAACTGTGATTATGAACATTTGTTCTATGACTAATAATTACGCAGTAAAATTAAACTTAATATTTATATAAAAACATGACTTTCCTCCTTATTTTCCCGAAAGCTATTAGAGATATTGGATATATGAGTGTATTATTTGATACACCTAATTAAACTGTACAACTCTCATTATGAATATTTGTTCTAAGACTAATAATTACGAAGTAAAATGAAACTTAATTTTTATATAAAAACATGAATTTCCTCCTCATTTTCTCGAAAGATATTAGAGATATTGGAAATATCACTGCAGCATCTGATAAACCTAATTAAACTGTAAAACAGAAATTATGAATATTTGTTCTATGACTAATAATTACCCAGTAAATTGAAACTTAATATTTATATAAAAACATGATTTTCCTCCTCATTTTCCCGAAAGCTATTAGAGATATTGGAAATATCATTGCAGCATCTAATACACCCAATTAAACTGTACAAACGTCAATTTGAATATTTGTATCAAAACTAATAATTACGCAGTAAAATTAAACTTAATATTTATATAAAAACATGATTTTCTTCCTCATTTTCTCGAAATTAAGAGTATATGTTTTCCTTACAGGGTAACAGGTCCTGTGTATGAGTATACGTGGGTTACTGATAGCTCTTAATGGAGTTTGACACTGCAATAAAAGTACTGCATTACTTTTTTTTAGTGAAAATAAATCACTTCCATAGCCATTGGCACCGGTGACAGTCAGTAGTGAAGATTTTGATCGGCCGGTCATGACCGAACGAGCGGTGGGAATTGAGTTGTTTTCTGCCTCTATATAGATACCTAATTCTAGTGAGCTTTATCTTGATGCAGCAGCATTTCAGAAGGTCAGATACACCTAATTAAACTGTAGAAATGTCTTTATGAATATTTGTTCTATGACTAATAATTACCCAGTATATTGAAACCTAATATTTATATAAAAACATGACTTTCCTCCTAATTTTCCCGAAAGTTATTAGAGATATTGGAAATATTATTGCAGCATCTGATACACCTAATAAAACTGTACAACTGTCATTAGGAATATTGCTTCTATGACTAATAATTATGCAGTAAAATGAAACTTAATATTTATTTAAAAACATGAATTTCCTCCTCATTTTCTCGAAAGCTATTAAAGATATTGGAAATATCATTGCAGCATTTGATACACCTAATTTAACTGTACAACTGATTTTATGAATATTTGTTCTATGACTAATAATTACGCAATAAAATTAAACTTTATATTTATATAATAACATGAATTTCCTTCTCATTTTCCCGAAAGCTATTAGAGATATTGGAAATATCACTGCAGCATCTGATACACCTAATTAAACTGTACCCTTGTCATAATGAATATTTGTTCTATGACTAATAATTACGCAGTAAAATGGAACTTAATATTTATATAAAAACATGACTTTCCTCCTCATTTTCTCGAAAGCCATTAGAGATATCCGATATATCATTGCAGCATCTGATACACCTAATTAAACTCTACAACTGTCATTAAGAATATTTGTTCTTTGACTAATAATTACACAGTAAAATGAAACTTAATATTTAAATAAAAACATGACTTTCCTCCTCATTTTCCCAAAAGCTATTAGAAATATTGGAAATATCATTGCCGCATCTGATACACCTAATTAAACTGTAAAACTGATATTATGAATATTTGTTCCATGACTAATAATTACGTAGTAAAAGTAATCTTAATATTTATTTAAAAACATAACTTTCCTCCTCATTTTCTCGAAAGCTATTAGAGATATTGGAAATATCATTGCAGCATCTGATACACCTAATTAAACTGTACAACTGGTATTATGAATATTTGTTCTATGGCTAAAAATTACGCAGTAAAATGAATCTTAATATTTATATAAAAACGTGATTTTCCTCCTCATTTTCTCGAAAGCTATTAGAGTTATTGGAAATATCATTGCAGCATCTGATAGACCTAATTAAACTGTACAACTGTCATTATGAATATTTGTTCTATGACTAATAATTACGCAGTAAAATTAAACTTAATATTTATATAAAAACATGAATTTCTTCCTCATTTTCTCGAAAGCTATTAGATATATTGGAAATATCACTGTAGCATCTGATAGAACTAATTAAACTGTAAAATTGACATTATGAATATTTGTTCTATGACTAATAATTACGCAGTAAAATTAAACTTAATATTTATTTAAAAACATGACTTTCCTCCTTATTTTCTCGAAAGCTATTAGAGATATTGGAAATATCATTGCAGCATCTGATACACCTAATTAAACTGTACAACTGATATTATGAATATTTGTTCTATGGCTAATAATTACGCAGTAAAATGAAACTTAATATTTATATAAAAACAAACTTTCCTCCTCATTTTCTCAAAAGCTATTATAGATATTGGAAATATCATTGCAGCATCTGATACACCTAATTTAACTGTACAACTGTCATTAGGAATATTTGTTATATGACTAATACTTACGCAGTAAAATGAAACTTAATATTTATATAAAAACGTGACTTTCCTCCTCATTTTCTCGAAAGCTATTAGAGAAATTGGAAATATCATTACAGCATCTGATACACCTAATTAAACTGTACAACTGTCATTATGAATATTTGTTCTATGACCAATAATTACGCAGTAAAATGAAGCTTAATTTTTATATATAAACATGACTTTCCTCCTCATTTTCTCGAAAGCTATTAGAGATATTGGAAATATCATTGCAGCATCTGATACACCTAATTAAACTGTACAAACGTCAATTTGAATATTTGTTCTAAGACTAATAATTACGCAGTAAAATTAAACTTAATATTTATATAAAAACATGATTTTCTTCCTCATTTTCTCGAAGTTAAAAGTATATGTGTTCCTTACGGGGTAACAGGTCCTGTGTAGGAGTATACGTGGGTTACTGATAGCTCTTGATGAAGCTTGACACTGCAATAAAAGTACTGCATTACATTTTTTTAATGATAATAAATCACTTCCATAGCCATTGGCACCGGTGACAGTCAGTAGTGAAGATTTTGATCGGCCGGTCATGACCGAACGAGCGGTGGGAATGGAGTTGTTTTCTGCCTCTATATAGATACCTAATTCTAGTGAGCCTTATCTTGATGCAGCAGCATTTCAGAAGGTCAGAGGAAAGCTATGTATACTACAGGAGTATTCAAACAGACTCTGCCATCCTGAAATAGTGTATAAAAATTGGTTTTCATCACATTTTCTACTGAAACTAGCTGTAACTCCTTTCGTTTTACTCGTATTGAGTTTTCAATCATGGATTCAGAATCTGCAGAGTTTTCCGATCCTTATGGTATGTAACAAGTACCGATAAACACAGTATTAAGAAAATATATATTACGTCCTCACGTATATTTCGTAGATTCTATATAACGAAAAAAGAAACTAGACGCAGGATTGGAATGGGATAGGGTTTAAAAGAAAGCGAAAAATATTTATGATATCACAACATAACTCTTTGCTATATTGGATCGGTATCCATCTCATGAAAAATAGTTATTTACTAAAATTTTGATGTCATGAAAGAAACAATAATAGCTTCTAAGCTAAGATACCAATTGAACCAAGTGCTGTGTTTATTAGTTGGTAATTTCATAAGGAATATCTGATATCTTTTCCATCAATATTGGTAAAGTATTAGATCCACCATACTAATTTTATCATTTGTTTTAACCCAAATAAATTCCTTGATAGCAATAAAAGTTGCTGGTGAAATGAACTGAAACTAAGCTGAATGTCTTACATTATTCCTATGTACAACATAGTTTAAAAAGAACAAAATCGAAGAGGAAAAAAAATCCAAAATTTCCCGAAGTAGCAAAAGTGACCAAAATAATCCCATAGGTTGAGATCAATTGTACACATCCACGAGGGTCTGTAAGATGGTTAAACGTGTTGTAAGGCATAGTTATGAACTGCTTTGAGCTGTAACAGTCATTACAAGAATATTCGTAGAAGTTAAGAGTATTTGTGTTCCTTACGGGGTAACAGGTCCTGTGTAGGAGTATACGTGGGTTACTGATAGCTCTTGATGAAGCTTGACACTGCAATAAAAGTACTGCATTACATTTTTTTAATGATAATAAATCACTTCCATAGCCATTGGCACCGGTGACAGTCAGTAGTGAAGATTTTGATCAGCCAGTCATGACCGAACGAGCGGTGGGAATGGAGTTGTTTTCTGCCTCTATATAGATACCTAATTCTAGTGAGCCTTATCTTAATGCAGCAGCATTTCAGAAGGTCAGAGGAAGGCTATGTATACTACAGGAGTATTCAAACAGACTCTGCCATCCTGAAATAGTGTATAAAAATTGGTTTTCATCACATTTTCTACTGAAACTAGCTGTAACTCCTTTCGTTTTACTCGTATTGAGTTTTCAATCATGGATTCAGAATCTGCAGAGTTTTCCGATCCTTATGGTATGTAACAAGTACCGATAAACACAGTATTAAGAAAATATATATTACGTCCTCACGTATATTTCGTAGATTCTATATAACGAAAAAAGAAACTAGACGCAGGATTGGAATGGGATAGGGTTTAAAAGAAAGCGAAAAATATTTATGATATCACAACATAACTCTTTGCTATATTGGATCGGTATCCATCTCATGAAAAATAGTTATTTACTAAAATTTTGATGTCATGAAAGAAACAATAATAGCTTCTAAGCTAAGATACCAATTGAACCAAGTGCTGTGTTAATTAGTTGGTAATTTCATAAGGAATATCTGATATCTTTTCCATCAATATTGGTAAAGTATTAGATCCACCATACTAATTTTATCATTTGTTTTAACCCAAATAAATTCCTTGATAGCAATAAAAGTTGCTGGTGAAATGAACTGAAACTAAGCTGAATGTCTTACATTATTCCTATGTACAACATAGTTTAAAAAGAACAAAATCGAAGAGGAAAAAAAATCCAAAATTTCCCGAAGTAGCAAAAGTGACCAAAATAATACCATAGGTTGAGATCAATTGTACACATCCACGAGGGTCTGTAAGATGGTTAAACGTGTTGTAAGGCATAGTTATGAACTGCTTTGAGCTGTAACAGTCATTACAAGAATATTCGTAGAAGTTAAGAGTATTTGTGTTCCTTACGGGGTAACAGGTCCTGTGTAGGAGTATACGTGGGTTACTGATAGCTCTTGATGGAGCTTGACACTGCAATAAAAGTACTGCATTACATTTTTTTAATGAAAATAAATCACTTCCATAGCCATTGGCACCGGTGACAGTCAGTAGTGAAGATTTTGATCAGCCAGTCATGACCGAACGAGCGGTGGGAATGGAGTTGTTTTCTGCCTCTATATAGATACCTAATTCTAGTGAGCCTTATCTTAATGCAGCAGCATTTCAGAAGGTCAGAGGAAGGCTATGTATACTACAGGAGTATTCAAACAGACTCTGCCATCCTGAAATAGTGTATAAAAATTGGTTTTCATCACATTTTCTACTGAAACTAGCTGTAACTCCTTTCGTTTTACTCGTATTGAGTTTTCAATCATGGATTCAGAATCTGCAGAGTTTTCCGATCCTTATGGTATGTAACAAGTACCGATAAACACAGTATTAAGAAAATATATATTACGTCCTCACGTATATTTCGTAGATTCTATATAACGAAAAAAGAAACTAGACGCAGGATTGGAATGGGATAGGGTTTAAAAGAAAGCGAAAAATATTTATGATATCACAACATAACTCTTTGCTATATTGGATCGGTATCCATCTCATGAAAAATAGTTATTTACTAAAATTTTGATGTCATGAAAGAAACAATAATAGCTTCTAAGCTAAGATACCAATTGAACCAAGTGCTGTGTTTATTAGTTGGTAATTTCATAAGGAATATCTGATATCTTTTCCATCAATATTGGTAAAGTATTAGATCCACCATACTAATTTTATCATTTGTTTTAACCCAAATAAATTCCTTGATAGCAATAAAAGTTGCTGGTGAAATGAACTGAAACTAAGCTGAATGTCTTACATTATTCCTATGTACAACATAGTTTAAAAAGAACAAAATCGAAGAGGAAAAAAAATCCAAAATTTCCCGAAGTAGCAAAAGTGACCAAAATAATCCCATAGGTTGAGATCAATTGTACACATCCACGAGGGTCTGTAAGATGGTTAAACGTGTTGTAAGGCATAGTTATGAACTGCTTTGAGCTGTAACAGTCATTACAAGAATATTCGTAGAAGTTAAGAGTATATGTGTTCCTTACGGGGTAACAGGTCCTGTGTAGGAGTATACGTGGGTTACTGATAGCTCTTGATGGAGCTTGACACTGCAATAAAAGTACTGCATTACATTTTTTTAATGAAAATAAATACCTTCCATAGCCATTGGCACCGGTGACAGTCAGTAGTGAAGATTTTGATCGGCTATGTATACTACAGGAGTATTCAAACAGACTCTGCCATCCTGAAATAGTGGTAAAAAATTGGAAATATGAGTGTAGCATCTGATACATCTAATTAAACTGTACAACTGTCATTATGAATATTTGTTCTATGACTAATAAATACGCAGTAAAATGAAACTTAATATTTATATAAAAACATGAATTTCCTCCTCATTATCTGGAAAGCTATTAGAGATATTGGAAATATCATTGTAGCATCTGATACACCTAATTAAACTGTACAACTGTCTTTATGAATATTTGTTCTATGACTAATAATTACCCAGTAAATTGAAACTTAATATTTATATAAAAACATGACTTTCCTCCTCATTTTCCCAAAAGCTATTAGAGATATTGGAAATATCATTGCAGCATCTGATACACCTAATAAAACTGTACAACTGTCATTAGGAATATTGCTTCTATGACTAATAATTACGCAGTAAAATGAAACTTAATATTTATTTAAAAACATGAATTTCCTCCTCATTTTCTCGAAAGCTATTAAAGACATTGGAAATATCATTGCAGCATTTGATACACCTAATTAAACTGTACAACTGATTTTATGAATATTTGTTCTATGACTAATAATTACGAAGTAAAATTAAACTTTATATTTATATAATAACATGAATTTCCTTCTCATTTTCCCGAAAGCTATTAGAGATATTGGAAATATCACTGCAGCATCTGATACACCTAATTAAACTGTACCCTTGTCATAATGAATATTTGTTCTATGACTAATAATTACGCAGTAAAATGGAACTTAATATTTATATAAAAACATGACTTTCCTCCTCATTTTCTCGAAAGCCATTAGAGATATCCGATATATCACTGCAGCATCTGATACACCTAATTAAACTGTACAACTGTCATTATGAATATTTGTTCTTTGACTAATAATTACGCAGTAAAATGAAACTTAATATTTAAATAAAAACATGACTTTCCTCCTCATTTTCCCAAAAGCTATTAGAAATATTGGAAATATCATTGCCGCATCTGATACACCTAATTAAACTGTAAAACTGATATTATGAATATTTGTTCCATGACTAATAATTACGTAGTAAAAGTAAACTTAATATTTATTTAAAAACATAACTTTCCTCCTCATTTTCTCGAAAGCTATTAGAGATATTGGAAATATCATTGCAGCATCTGATACACCTAATTAAACTGTACAACTGATATAATGAATATTTGTTCTATGGCTAAAAATTACGCAGTAAAATGAATCTTAATATTTATATAAAAACGTGATTTTCCTCCTCATTTTCTCGAAAGCTATTAGAGATAGTGGAAATATAATTACAGCATCTGATACACCTAATTAAACAGTAACACTGTCATTATGAACATTTGTTATATGACTAATAATTACGCAGTAAAATGAAACTTAATTTTTATATAAAAAAATGACTTTCCTCCTCATTTTCTCGAAAGCTATTAGAGTTATTGGAAATATCATTGCAGCATCTGATAGACCTAATTAAACTGTACAACTGTCATTATGAATATTTGTTCTATGACTAATAATTACGCAGTAAAATTAAACTTAATATTTATATAAAAACATGAATTTCTTCCTCATTTTCTCGAAAGCTATTAGATATATTGGAAATATCACTGTAGCATCTGATAGAACTAATTAAACTGTAAAATTGACATTATGAATATTTGTTCTATGACTAATAATTACGCAGTAAAATTAAACTTAATATTTATTTAAAAACATGACTTTCCTCCTTATTTTCTCGAAAGCTATTAGAGATATTGGAAATATCATTGCAGCATCTGATACACCTAATTAAACTGTACAACTGATATTATGAATATTTGTTCTATGGCTAATAATTACGCAGTAAAATGAAACTTAATATTTATATAAAAACAAACTTTCCTCCTCATTTTCTCAAAAGCTATTATAGATATTGGAAATATCATTGCAGCATCTGATACACCTAATTTAACTGTACAACTGTCATTAGGAATATTTGTTATATGACTAATACTTACGCAGTAAAATGAAACTTAATATTTATATAAAAACGTGACTTTCCTCCTCATTTTCTCGAAAGCTATTAGAGAAATTGGAAATATCATTACAGCATCTGATACACCTAATTAAACTGTACAACTGTCATTATGAATATTTGTTCTATGACCAATAATTACGCAGTAAAATGAAGCTTAATTTTTATATATAAACATGACTTTCCTCCTCATTTTCTCGAAAGCTATTAGAGATATTGGAAATATCATTGCAGCATCTGATACACCTAATTAAACTGTACAAACGTCAATTTGAATATTTGTTCTAAGACTAATAATTACGCAGTAAAATTAAACTTAATATTTATATAAAAACATGATTTTCTTCCTCATTTTCTCGAAGTTAAAAGTATATGTGTTCCTTACGGGGTAACAGGTCCTGTGTAGGAGTATACGTGGGTTACTGATAGCTCTTGATGAAGCTTGACACTGCAATAAAAGTACTGCATTACATTTTTTTAATGATAATAAATCACTTCCATAGCCATTGGCACCGGTGACAGTCAGTAGTGAAGATTTTGATCGGCCGGTCATGACCGAACGAGCGGTGGGAATGGAGTTGTTTTCTGCCTCTATATAGATACCTAATTCTAGTGAGCCTTATCTTGATGCAGCAGCATTTCAGAAGGTCAGAGGAAAGCTATGTATACTACAGGAGTATTCAAACAGACTCTGCCATCCTGAAATAGTGTATAAAAATTGGTTTTCATCACATTTTCTACTGAAACTAGCTGTAACTCCTTTCGTTTTACTCGTATGGAGTTTTCAATCATGGATTCAGAATCTGCAGAGTTTTCCGATCCTTATGGTATGTAACAAGTACCGATAAACACAGTATTAAGAAAATATATATTACGTCCTCACGTAAATTACGTAGATTCTATATAACGAAAAAAGAAACTAGACGCAGGATTGGAATGGGATAGGGTTCAAAAGAAAGCGAAAAATATTTATGATATCACAACATAACTCTTTGCTATATTGGATCGGTATCCATCTCATGAAAAATAGTTATTTACTAAAATTTTGATGTCATGAAACAAACAATAATAGCTTCTAAGCTAAGATACCAATTGAACCAAGTGCTGTGTTAATTAGTTGGTAATTTCATAAGGAATATCTGATATCTTTTCCATCAATATTGGTAAAGTATTAGATCCACCATACTAATTTTATCATTTGTTTTAACCCAAATAAATTCCTTGATAGCAATAAAAGTTGCTGGTGAAATGAACTGAAACTAAGCTGAATGTCTTACATTATTCCTATGTACAACATAGTTTAAAAAGAACAAAATCGAAGAGGAAAAAAAATCCAAAATTTCCCGAAGTAGCAAAAGTGACCAAAATAATACCATAGGTTGAGATCAATTGTACACATCCACGAGGGTCTGTAAGATGGTTAAACGTGTTGTAAGGCATAGTTATGAACTGCTTTGAGCTGTAACAGTCATTACAAGAATATTCGTAGAAGTTAAGAGTATTTGTGTTCCTTACGGGGTAACAGGTCCTGTGTAGGAGTATACGTGGGTTACTGATAGCTCTTGATGGAGCTTGACACTGCAATAAAAGTACTGCATTACATTTTTTTAATGAAAATAAATCACTTCCATAGCCATTGGCACCGGTGACAGTCAGTAGTGAAGATTTTGATCAGCCAGTCATGACCGAACGAGCGGTGGGAATGGAGTTGTTTTCTGCCTCTATATAGATACCTAATTCTAGTGAGCCTTATCTTAATGCAGCAGCATTTCAGAAGGTCAGAGGAAGGCTATGTATACTACAGGAGTATTCAAACAGACTCTGCCATCCTGAAATAGTGTATAAAAATTGGTTTTCATCACATTTTCTACTGAAACTAGCTGTAACTCCTTTCGTTTTACTCGTATTGAGTTTTCAATCATGGATTCAGAATCTGCAGAGTTTTCCGATCCTTATGGTATGTAACAAGTACCGATAAACACAGTATTAAGAAAATATATATTACGTCCTCACGTATATTTCGTAGATTCTATATAACGAAAAAAGAAACTAGACGCAGGATTGGAATGGGATAGGGTTTAAAAGAAAGCGAAAAATATTTATGATATCACAACATAACTCTTTGCTATATTGGATCGGTATCCATCTCATGAAAAATAGTTATTTACTAAAATTTTGATGTCATGAAAGAAACAATAATAGCTTCTAAGCTAAGATACCAATTGAACCAAGTGCTGTGTTTATTAGTTGGTAATTTCATAAGGAATATCTGATATCTTTTCCATCAATATTGGTAAAGTATTAGATCCACCATACTAATTTTATCATTTGTTTTAACCCAAATAAATTCCTTGATAGCAATAAAAGTTGCTGGTGAAATGAACTGAAACTAAGCTGAATGTCTTACATTATTCCTATGTACAACATAGTTTAAAAAGAACAAAATCGAAGAGGAAAAAAAATCCAAAATTTCCCGAAGTAGCAAAAGTGACCAAAATAATCCCATAGGTTGAGATCAATTGTACACATCCACGAGGGTCTGTAAGATGGTTAAACGTGTTGTAAGGCATAGTTATGAACTGCTTTGAGCTGTAACAGTCATTACAAGAATATTCGTAGAAGTTAAGAGTATATGTGTTCCTTACGGGGTAACAGGTCCTGTGTAGGAGTATACGTGGGTTACTGATAGCTCTTGATGGAGCTTGACACTGCAATAAAAGTACTGCATTACATTTTTTTAATGAAAATAAATACCTTCCATAGCCATTGGCACCGGTGACAGTCAGTAGTGAAGATTTTGATCGGCTATGTATACTACAGGAGTATTCAAACAGACTCTGCCATCCTGAAATAGTGGTAAAAAATTGGAAATATGAGTGTAGCATCTGATACATCTAATTAAACTGTACAACTGTCATTATGAATATTTGTTCTATGACTAATAAATACGCAGTAAAATGAAACTTAATATTTATATAAAAACATGAATTTCCTCCTCATTATCTGGAAAGCTATTAGAGATATTGGAAATATCATTGTAGCATCTGATACACCTAATTAAACTGTACAACTGTCTTTATGAATATTTGTTCTATGACTAATAATTACCCAGTAAATTGAAACTTAATATTTATATAAAAACATGACTTTCCTCCTCATTTTCCCAAAAGCTATTAGAGATATTGGAAATATCATTGCAGCATCTGATACACCTAATAAAACTGTACAACTGTCATTAGGAATATTGCTTCTATGACTAATAATTACGCAGTAAAATGAAACTTAATATTTATTTAAAAACATGAATTTCCTCCTCATTTTCTCGAAAGCTATTAAAGACATTGGAAATATCATTGCAGCATTTGATACACCTAATTAAACTGTACAACTGATTTTATGAATATTTGTTCTATGACTAATAATTACGAAGTAAAATTAAACTTTATATTTATATAATAACATGAATTTCCTTCTCATTTTCCCGAAAGCTATTAGAGATATTGGAAATATCACTGCAGCATCTGATACACCTAATTAAACTGTACCCTTGTCATAATGAATATTTGTTCTATGACTAATAATTACGCAGTAAAATGGAACTTAATATTTATATAAAAACATGACTTTCCTCCTCATTTTCTCGAAAGCCATTAGAGATATCCGATATATCACTGCAGCATCTGATACACCTAATTAAACTGTACAACTGTCATTATGAATATTTGTTCTTTGACTAATAATTACGCAGTAAAATGAAACTTAATATTTAAATAAAAACATGACTTTCCTCCTCATTTTCCCAAAAGCTATTAGAAATATTGGAAATATCATTGCCGCATCTGATACACCTAATTAAACTGTAAAACTGATATTATGAATATTTGTTCCATGACTAATAATTACGTAGTAAAAGTAAACTTAATATTTATTTAAAAACATAACTTTCCTCCTCATTTTCTCGAAAGCTATTAGAGATATTGGAAATATCATTGCAGCATCTGATACACCTAATTAAACTGTACAACTGATATAATGAATATTTGTTCTATGGCTAAAAATTACGCAGTAAAATGAATCTTAATATTTATATAAAAACGTGATTTTCCTCCTCATTTTCTCGAAAGCTATTAGAGATAGTGGAAATATAATTACAGCATCTGATACACCTAATTAAACAGTAACACTGTCATTATGAACATTTGTTATATGACTAATAATTACGCAGTAAAATGAAACTTAATTTTTATATAAAAAAATGACTTTCCTCCTCATTTTCTCGAAAGCTATTAGAGTTATTGGAAATATCATTGCAGCATCTGATAGACCTAATTAAACTGTACAACTGTCATTATGAATATTTGTTCTATGACTAATAATTACGCAGTAAAATTAAACTTAATATTTATATAAAAACATGAATTTCTTCCTCATTTTCTCGAAAGCTATTAGATATATTGGAAATATCACTGTAGCATCTGATAGACCTAATTAAACTGTAAAATTGACATTATGAATATTTGTTCTATGACTAATAATTACGCAGTAAAATTAAACTTAATATTTATTTAAAAACATGACTTTCCTCCTTATTTTCTCGAAAGCTATTAGAGATATTGGAAATATCATTGCAGCATCTGATACACCTAATTAAACTGTACAACTGATATTATGAATATTTGTTCTATGGCTAATAATTACGCAGTAAAATGAAACTTAATATTTATATAAAAACAAACTTTCCTCCTCATTTTCTCAAAAGCTATTATAGATATTGGAAATATCATTGCAGCATCTGATACACCTAATTTAACTGTACAACTGTCATTAGGAATATTTGTTATATGACTAATACTTACGCAGTAAAATGAAACTTAATATTTATATAAAAACGTGACTTTCCTCCTCATTTTCTCGAAAGCTATTAGAGAAATTGGAAATATCATTACAGCATCTGATACACCTAATTAAACTGTACAACTGTCATTATGAATATTTGTTCTATGACCAATAATTACGCAGTAAAATGAAGCTTAATTTTTATATATAAACATGACTTTCCTCCTCATTTTCTCGAAAGCTATTAGAGATATTGGAAATATCATTGCAGCATCTGATACACCTAATTAAACTGTACAAACGTCAATTTGAATATTTGTTCTAAGACTAATAATTACGCAGTAAAATTAAACTTAATATTTATATAAAAACATGATTTTCTTCCTCATTTTCTCGAAGTTAAAAGTATATGTGTTCCTTACGGGGTAACAGGTCCTGTGTAGGAGTATACGTGGGTTACTGATAGCTCTTGATGAAGCTTGACACTGCAATAAAAGTACTGCATTACATTTTTTTAATGATAATAAATCACTTCCATAGCCATTGGCACCGGTGACAGTCAGTAGTGAAGATTTTGATCGGCCGGTCATGACCGAACGAGCGGTGGGAATGGAGTTGTTTTCTGCCTCTATATAGATACCTAATTCTAGTGAGCCTTATCTTGATGCAGCAGCATTTCAGAAGGTCAGAGGAAAGCTATGTATACTACAGGAGTATTCAAACAGACTCTGCCATCCTGAAATAGTGTATAAAAATTGGTTTTCATCACATTTTCTACTGAAACTAGCTGTAACTCCTTTCGTTTTACTCGTATGGAGTTTTCAATCATGGATTCAGAATCTGCAGAGTTTTCCGATCCTTATGGTATGTAACAAGTACCGATAAACACAGTATTAAGAAAATATATATTACGTCCTCAAGTAAATTACGTAGATTCTATATAACGAAAAAAGAAACTAGACGCAGGATTGGAATGGGATAGGGTTCAAAAGAAAGCGAAAAATATTTATGATATCACAACATAACTCTTTGCTATATTGGATCGGTATCCATCTCATGAAAAATAGTTATTTACTAAAATTTTGATGTCATGAAACAAACAATAATAGCTTCTAAGCTAAGATACCAATTGAACCAAGTGCTGTGTTAATTAGTTGGTAATTTCATAAGGAATATCTGATATCTTTTCCATCAATATTGGTAAAGTATTAGATCCACCATACTAATTTTATCATTTGTTTTAACCCAAATAAATTCCTTGATAGCAATAAAAGTTGCTGGTGAAATGAACTGAAACTAAGCTGAATGTCTTACATTATTCCTATGTACAACATAGTTTAAAAAGAACAAAATCGAAGAGGAAAAAAAATCCAAAATTTCCCGAAGTAGCAAAAGTGACCAAAATAATACCATAGGTTGAGATCAATTGTACACATCCACGAGGGTCTGTAAGATGGTTAAACGTGTTGTAAGGCATAGTTATGAACTGCTTTGAGCTGTAACAGTCATTACAAGAATATTCGTAGAAGTTAAGAGTATTTGTGTTCCTTACGGGGTAACAGGTCCTGTGTAGGAGTATACGTGGGTTACTGATAGCTCTTGATGGAGCTTGACACTGCAATAAAAGTACTGCATTACATTTTTTTAATGAAAATAAATCACTTCCATAGCCATTGGCACCGGTGACAGTCAGTAGTGAAGATTTTGATCAGCCAGTCATGACCGAACGAGCGGTGGGAATGGAGTTGTTTTCTGCCTCTATATAGATACCTAATTCTAGTGAGCCTTATCTTAATGCAGCAGCATTTCAGAAGGTCAGAGGAAGGCTATGTATACTACAGGAGTATTCAAACAGACTCTGCCATCCTGAAATAGTGTATAAAAATTGGTTTTCATCACATTTTCTACTGAAACTAGCTGTAACTCCTTTCGTTTTACTCGTATTGAGTTTTCAATCATGGATTCAGAATCTGCAGAGTTTTCCGATCCTTATGGTATGTAACAAGTACCGATAAACACAGTATTAAGAAAATATATATTACGTCCTCACGTATATTTCGTAGATTCTATATAACGAAAAAAGAAACTAGACGCAGGATTGGAATGGGATAGGGTTTAAAAGAAAGCGAAAAATATTTATGATATCACAACATAACTCTTTGCTATATTGGATCGGTATCCATCTCATGAAAAATAGTTATTTACTAAAATTTTGATGTCATGAAAGAAACAATAATAGCTTCTAAGCTAAGATACCAATTGAACCAAGTGCTGTGTTTATTAGTTGGTAATTTCATAAGGAATATCTGATATCTTTTCCATCAATATTGGTAAAGTATTAGATCCACCATACTAATTTTATCATTTGTTTTAACCCAAATAAATTCCTTGATAGCAATAAAAGTTGCTGGTGAAATGAACTGAAACTAAGCTGAATGTCTTACATTATTCCTATGTACAACATAGTTTAAAAAGAACAAAATCGAAGAGGAAAAAAAATCCAAAATTTCCCGAAGTAGCAAAAGTGACCAAAATAATCCCATAGGTTGAGATCAATTGTACACATCCACGAGGGTCTGTAAGATGGTTAAACGTGTTGTAAGGCATAGTTATGAACTGCTTTGAGCTGTAACAGTCATTACAAGAATATTCGTAGAAGTTAAGAGTATATGTGTTCCTTACGGGGTAACAGGTCCTGTGTAGGAGTATACGTGGGTTACTGATAGCTCTTGATGGAGCTTGACACTGCAATAAAAGTACTGCATTACATTTTTTTAATGAAAATAAATACCTTCCATAGCCATTGGCACCGGTGACAGTCAGTAGTGAAGATTTTGATCGGCTATGTATACTACAGGAGTATTCAAACAGACTCTGCCATCCTGAAATAGTGGTAAAAAATTGGAAATATGAGTGTAGCATCTGATACATCTAATTAAACTGTACAACTGTCATTATGAATATTTGTTCTATGACTAATAAATACGCAGTAAAATGAAACTTAATATTTATATAAAAACATGAATTTCCTCCTCATTATCTGGAAAGCTATTAGAGATATTGGAAATATCATTGTAGCATCTGATACACCTAATTAAACTGTACAACTGTCTTTATGAATATTTGTTCTATGACTAATAATTACCCAGTAAATTGAAACTTAATATTTATATAAAAACATGACTTTCCTCCTCATTTTCCCAAAAGCTATTAGAGATATTGGAAATATCATTGCAGCATCTGATACACCTAATAAAACTGTACAACTGTCATTAGGAATATTGCTTCTATGACTAATAATTACGCAGTAAAATGAAACTTAATATTTATTTAAAAACATGAATTTCCTCCTCATTTTCTCGAAAGCTATTAAAGACATTGGAAATATCATTGCAGCATTTGATACACCTAATTAAACTGTACAACTGATTTTATGAATATTTGTTCTATGACTAATAATTACGAAGTAAAATTAAACTTTATATTTATATAATAACATGAATTTCCTTCTCATTTTCCCGAAAGCTATTAGAGATATTGGAAATATCACTGCAGCATCTGATACACCTAATTAAACTGTACCCTTGTCATAATGAATATTTGTTCTATGACTAATAATTACGCAGTAAAATGGAACTTAATATTTATATAAAAACATGACTTTCCTCCTCATTTTCTCGAAAGCCATTAGAGATATCCGATATATCACTGCAGCATCTGATACACCTAATTAAACTGTACAACTGTCATTATGAATATTTGTTCTTTGACTAATAATTACGCAGTAAAATGAAACTTAATATTTAAATAAAAACATGACTTTCCTCCTCATTTTCCCAAAAGCTATTAGAAATATTGGAAATATCATTGCCGCATCTGATACACCTAATTAAACTGTAAAACTGATATTATGAATATTTGTTCCATGACTAATAATTACGTAGTAAAAGTAAACTTAATATTTATTTAAAAACATAACTTTCCTCCTCATTTTCTCGAAAGCTATTAGAGATATTGGAAATATCATTGCAGCATCTGATACACCTAATTAAACTGTACAACTGATATAATGAATATTTGTTCTATGGCTAAAAATTACGCAGTAAAATGAATCTTAATATTTATATAAAAACGTGATTTTCCTCCTCATTTTCTCGAAAGCTATTAGAGATAGTGGAAATATAATTACAGCATCTGATACACCTAATTAAACAGTAACACTGTCATTATGAACATTTGTTATATGACTAATAATTACGCAGTAAAATGAAACTTAATTTTTATATAAAAAAATGACTTTCCTCCTCATTTTCTCGAAAGCTATTAGAGTTATTGGAAATATCATTGCAGCATCTGATAGACCTAATTAAACTGTACAACTGTCATTATGAATATTTGTTCTATGACTAATAATTACGCAGTAAAATTAAACTTAATATTTATATAAAAACATGAATTTCTTCCTCATTTTCTCGAAAGCTATTAGATATGTTGGAAATATCACTGTAGCATCTGATAGAACTAATTAAACTGTAAAATTGACATTATGAATATTTGTTCTATGACTAATAATTACGCAGTAAAATTAAACTTAATATTTATTTAAAAACATGACTTTCCTCCTTATTTTCTCGAAAGCTATTAGAGATATTGGAAATATCATTGCAGCATCTGATACACCTAATTAAACTGTACAACTGATATTATGAATATTTGTTCTATGGCTAATAATTACGCAGTAAAATGAAACTTAATATTTATATAAAAACAAACTTTCCTCCTCATTTTCTCAAAAGCTATTATAGATATTGGAAATATCATTGCAGCATCTGATACACCTAATTTAACTGTACAACTGTCATTAGGAATATTTGTTATATGACTAATACTTACGCAGTAAAATGAAACTTAATATTTATATAAAAACGTGACTTTCCTCCTCATTTTCTCGAAAGCTATTAGAGAAATTGGAAATATCATTACAGCATCTGATACACCTAATTAAACTGTACAACTGTCATTATGAATATTTGTTCTATGACCAATAATTACGCAGTAAAATGAAGCTTAATTTTTATATATAAACATGACTTTCCTCCTCATTTTCTCGAAAGCTATTAGAGATATTGGAAATATCATTGCAGCATCTGATACACCTAATTAAACTGTACAAACGTCAATTTGAATATTTGTTCTAAGACTAATAATTACGCAGTAAAATTAAACTTAATATTTATATAAAAACATGATTTTCTTCCTCATTTTCTCGAAGTTAAAAGTATATGTGTTCCTTACGGGGTAACAGGTCCTGTGTAGGAGTATACGTGGGTTACTGATAGCTCTTGATGAAGCTTGACACTGCAATAAAAGTACTGCATTACATTTTTTTAATGATAATAAATCACTTCCATAGCCATTGGCACCGGTGACAGTCAGTAGTGAAGATTTTGATCGGCCGGTCATGACCGAACGAGCGGTGGGAATGGAGTTGTTTTCTGCCTCTATATAGATACCTAATTCTAGTGAGCCTTATCTTGATGCAGCAGCATTTCAGAAGGTCAGAGGAAAGCTATGTATACTACAGGAGTATTCAAACAGACTCTGCCATCCTGAAATAGTGTATAAAAATTGGTTTTCATCACATTTTCTACTGAAACTAGCTGTAACTCCTTTCGTTTTACTCGTATGGAGTTTTCAATCATGGATTCAGAATCTGCAGAGTTTTCCGATCCTTATGGTATGTAACAAGTACCGATAAACACAGTATTAAGAAAATATATATTACGTCCTCAAGTAAATTACGTAGATTCTATATAACGAAAAAAGAAACTAGACGCAGGATTGGAATGGGATAGGGTTCAAAAGAAAGCGAAAAATATTTATGATATCACAACATAACTCTTTGCTATATTGGATCGGTATCCATCTCATGAAAAATAGTTATTTACTAAAATTTTGATGTCATGAAACAAACAATAATAGCTTCTAAGCTAAGATACCAATTGAACCAAGTGCTGTGTTAATTAGTTGGTAATTTCATAAGGAATATCTGATATCTTTTCCATCAATATTGGTAAAGTATTAGATCCACCATACTAATTTTATCATTTGTTTTAACCCAAATAAATTCCTTGATAGCAATAAAAGTTGCTGGTGAAATGAACTGAAACTAAGCTGAATGTCTTACATTATTCCTATGTACAACATAGTTTAAAAAGAACAAAATCAAAGAGGAAAAAAAATCCAAAATTTCCCGAAGTAGCAAAAGTGACCAAAATAATACCATAGGTTGAGATCAATTGTACACATCCACGAGGGTCTGTAAGATGGTTAAACGTGTTGTAAGGCATAGTTATGAACTGCTTTGAGCTGTAACAGTCATTACAAGAATATTCGTAGAAGTTAAGAGTATTTGTGTTCCTTACGGGGTAACAGGTCCTGTGTAGGAGTATACGTGGGTTACTGATAGCTCTTGATGAAGCTTGACACTGCAATAAAAGTACTGCATTACATTTTTTTAATGATAATAAATCACTTCCATAGCCATTGGCACCGGTGACAGTCAGTAGTGAAGATTTTGATCAGCCAGTCATGACCGAACGAGCGGTGGGAATGGAGTTGTTTTCTGCCTCTATATAGATACCTAATTCTAGTGAGCCTTATCTTGATGCAGCAGCATTTCAGAAGGTCAGAGGAAAGCTATGTATACTACAGGAGTATTCAAACAGACTCTGCCATCCTGAAATAGTGTATAAAAATTGGTTTTCATCACATTTTCTACTGAAACTAGCTGTAACTCCTTTCGTTTTACTCGTATTGAGTTTTCAATCATGGATTCAGAATCTGCAGAGTTTTCCGATCCTTATGGTATGTAACAAGTACCGATAAACACAGTATTAAGAAAATATATATTACGTCCTCACGTATATTTCGTAGATTCTATATAACGAAAAAAGAAACTAGACGCAGGATTGGAATGGGATAGGGTTTAAAAGAAAGCGAAAAATATTTATGATATCACAACATAACTCTTTGCTATATTGGATCGGTATCCATCTCATGAAAAATAGTTATTTACTAAAATTTTGATGTCATGAAACAAACAATAATAGCTTCTAAGCTAAGATACCAATTGAACCAAGTGCTGTGTTAATTAGTTGGTAATTTCATAAGGAATATCTGATATCTTTTCCATCAATATTGGTAAAGTATTAGATCCACCATACTAATTTTATCATTTGTTTTAACCCAAATAAATTCCTTGATAGCAATAAAAGTTGCTGGTGAAATGAACTGAAACTAAGCTGAATGTCTTACATTATTCCTATGTACAACATAGTTTAAAAAGAACAAAATCGAAGAGGAAAAAAAATCCAAAATTTCCCGAAGTAGCAAAAGTGACCAAAATAATACCATAGGTTGAGATCAATTGTACACATCCACGAGGGTCTGTAAGATGGTTAAACGTGTTGTAAGGCATAGTTATGAACTGCTTTGAGCTGTAACAGTCATTACAAGAATATTCGTAGAAGTTAAGAGTATTTGTGTTCCTTACGGGGTAACAGGTCCTGTGTAGGAGTATACGTGGGTTACTGATAGCTCTTGATGGAGCTTGACACTGCAATAAAAGTACTGCATTACATTTTTTTAATGAAAATAAATCACTTCCATAGCCATTGGCACCGGTGACAGTCAGTAGTGAAGATTTTGATCAGCCAGTCATGACCGAACGAGCGGTGGGAATGGAGTTGTTTTCTGCCTCTATATAGATACCTAATTCTAGTGAGCCTTATCTTAATGCAGCAGCATTTCAGAAGGTCAGAGGAAGGCTATGTATACTACAGGAGTATTCAAACAGACTCTGCCATCCTGAAATAGTGTATAAAAATTGGTTTTCATCACATTTTCTACTGAAACTAGCTGTAACTCCTTTCGTTTTACTCGTATTGAGTTTTCAATCATGGATTCAGAATCTGCAGAGTTTTCCGATCCTTATGGTATGTAACAAGTACCGATAAACACAGTATTAAGAAAATATATATTACGTCCTCACGTATATTTCGTAGATTCTATATAACGAAAAAAGAAACTAGACGCAGGATTGGAATGGGATAGGGTTTAAAAGAAAGCGAAAAATATTTATGATATCACAACATAACTCTTTGCTATATTGGATCGGTATCCATCTCATGAAAAATAGTTATTTACTAAAATTTTGATGTCATGAAAGAAACAATAATAGCTTCTAAGCTAAGATACCAATTGAACCAAGTGCTGTGTTTATTAGTTGGTAATTTCATAAGGAATATCTGATATCTTTTCCATCAATATTGGTAAAGTATTAGATCCACCATACTAATTTTATCATTTGTTTTAACCCAAATAAATTCCTTGATAGCAATAAAAGTTGCTGGTGAAATGAACTGAAACTAAGCTGAATGTCTTACATTATTCCTATGTACAACATAGTTTAAAAAGAACAAAATCGAAGAGGAAAAAAAATCCAAAATTTCCCGAAGTAGCAAAAGTGACCAAAATAATCCCATAGGTTGAGATCAATTGTACACATCCACGAGGGTCTGTAAGATGGTTAAACGTGTTGTAAGGCATAGTTATGAACTGCTTTGAGCTGTAACAGTCATTACAAGAATATTCGTAGAAGTTAAGAGTATATGTGTTCCTTACGGGGTAACAGGTCCTGTGTAGGAGTATACGTGGGTTACTGATAGCTCTTGATGGAGCTTGACACTGCAATAAAAGTACTGCATTACATTTTTTTAATGAAAATAAATACCTTCCATAGCCATTGGCACCGGTGACAGTCAGTAGTGAAGATTTTGATCGGCTATGTATACTACAGGAGTATTCAAACAGACTCTGCCATCCTGAAATAGTGGTAAAAAATTGGAAATATGAGTGTAGCATCTGATACATCTAATTAAACTGTACAACTGTCATTATGAATATTTGTTCTATGACTAATAAATACGCAGTAAAATGAAACTTAATATTTATATAAAAACATGAATTTCCTCCTCATTATCTGGAAAGCTATTAGAGATATTGGAAATATCATTGTAGCATCTGATACACCTAATTAAACTGTACAACTGTCTTTATGAATATTTGTTCTATGACTAATAATTACCCAGTAAATTGAAACTTAATATTTATATAAAAACATGACTTTCCTCCTCATTTTCCCAAAAGCTATTAGAGATATTGGAAATATCATTGCAGCATCTGATACACCTAATAAAACTGTACAACTGTCATTAGGAATATTGCTTCTATGACTAATAATTACGCAGTAAAATGAAACTTAATATTTATTTAAAAACATGAATTTCCTCCTCATTTTCTCGAAAGCTATTAAAGACATTGGAAATATCATTGCAGCATTTGATACACCTAATTAAACTGTACAACTGATTTTATGAATATTTGTTCTATGACTAATAATTACGAAGTAAAATTAAACTTTATATTTATATAATAACATGAATTTCCTTCTCATTTTCCCGAAAGCTATTAGAGATATTGGAAATATCACTGCAGCATCTGATACACCTAATTAAACTGTACCCTTGTCATAATGAATATTTGTTCTATGACTAATAATTACGCAGTAAAATGGAACTTAATATTTATATAAAAACATGACTTTCCTCCTCATTTTCTCGAAAGCCATTAGAGATATCCGATATATCACTGCAGCATCTGATACACCTAATTAAACTGTACAACTGTCATTATGAATATTTGTTCTTTGACTAATAATTACGCAGTAAAATGAAACTTAATATTTAAATA
The DNA here is from genome assembly GCA_029783475.1 of Metacarcinus magister. Classification (NCBI taxonomy): domain Eukaryota; kingdom Metazoa; phylum Arthropoda; class Malacostraca; order Decapoda; family Cancridae; genus Metacarcinus; species Metacarcinus magister. The sequence goes on from JAPQNM010000042.1 coordinate 13,136,500, forward strand.
AAAACATGACTTTCCTCCTCATTTTCCCAAAAGCTATTAGAAATATTGGAAATATCATTGCCGCATCTGATACACCTAATTAAACTGTAAAACTGATATTATGAATATTTGTTCCATGACTAATAATTACGTAGTAAAAGTAAACTTAATATTTATTTAAAAACATAACTTTCCTCCTCATTTTCTCGAAAGCTATTAGAGATATTGGAAATATCATTGCAGCATCTGATACACCTAATTAAACTGTACAACTGATATAATGAATATTTGTTCTATGGCTAAAAATTACGCAGTAAAATGAATCTTAATATTTATATAAAAACGTGATTTTCCTCCTCATTTTCTCGAAAGCTATTAGAGATAGTGGAAATATAATTACAGCATCTGATACACCTAATTAAACAGTAACACTGTCATTATGAACATTTGTTATATGACTAATAATTACGCAGTAAAATGAAACTTAATTTTTATATAAAAAAATGACTTTCCTCCTCATTTTCTCGAAAGCTATTAGAGTTATTGGAAATATCATTGCAGCATCTGATAGACCTAATTAAACTGTACAACTGTCATTATGAATATTTGTTCTATGACTAATAATTACGCAGTAAAATTAAACTTAATATTTATATAAAAACATGAATTTCTTCCTCATTTTCTCGAAAGCTATTAGATATATTGGAAATATCACTGTAGCATCTGATAGACCTAATTAAACTGTAAAATTGACATTATGAATATTTGTTCTATGACTAATAATTACGCAGTAAAATTAAACTTAATATTTATTTAAAAACATGACTTTCCTCCTTATTTTCTCGAAAGCTATTAGAGATATTGGAAATATCATTGCAGCATCTGATACACCTAATTAAACTGTACAACTGATATTATGAATATTTGTTCTATGGCTAATAATTACGCAGTAAAATGAAACTTAATATTTATATAAAAACAAACTTTCCTCCTCATTTTCTCAAAAGCTATTATAGATATTGGAAATATCATTGCAGCATCTGATACACCTAATTTAACTGTACAACTGTCATTAGGAATATTTGTTATATGACTAATACTTACGCAGTAAAATGAAACTTAATATTTATATAAAAACGTGACTTTCCTCCTCATTTTCTCGAAAGCTATTAGAGAAATTGGAAATATCATTACAGCATCTGATACACCTAATTAAACTGTACAACTGTCATTATGAATATTTGTTCTATGACCAATAATTACGCAGTAAAATGAAGCTTAATTTTTATATATAAACATGACTTTCCTCCTCATTTTCTCGAAAGCTATTAGAGATATTGGAAATATCATTGCAGCATCTGATACACCTAATTAAACTGTACAAACGTCAATTTGAATATTTGTTCTAAGACTAATAATTACGCAGTAAAATTAAACTTAATATTTATATAAAAACATGATTTTCTTCCTCATTTTCTCGAAGTTAAAAGTATATGTGTTCCTTACGGGGTAACAGGTCCTGTGTAGGAGTATACGTGGGTTACTGATAGCTCTTGATGAAGCTTGACACTGCAATAAAAGTACTGCATTACATTTTTTTAATGATAATAAATCACTTCCATAGCCATTGGCACCGGTGACAGTCAGTAGTGAAGATTTTGATCGGCCGGTCATGACCGAACGAGCGGTGGGAATGGAGTTGTTTTCTGCCTCTATATAGATACCTAATTCTAGTGAGCCTTATCTTGATGCAGCAGCATTTCAGAAGGTCAGAGGAAAGCTATGTATACTACAGGAGTATTCAAACAGACTCTGCCATCCTGAAATAGTGTATAAAAATTGGTTTTCATCACATTTTCTACTGAAACTAGCTGTAACTCCTTTCGTTTTACTCGTATGGAGTTTTCAATCATGGATTCAGAATCTGCAGAGTTTTCCGATCCTTATGGTATGTAACAAGTACCGATAAACACAGTATTAAGAAAATATATATTACGTCCTCACGTAAATTACGTAGATTCTATATAACGAAAAAAGAAACTAGACGCAGGATTGGAATGGGATAGGGTTCAAAAGAAAGCGAAAAATATTTATGATATCACAACATAACTCTTTGCTATATTGGATCGGTATCCATCTCATGAAAAATAGTTATTTACTAAAATTTTGATGTCATGAAACAAACAATAATAGCTTCTAAGCTAAGATACCAATTGAACCAAGTGCTGTGTTAATTAGTTGGTAATTTCATAAGGAATATCTGATATCTTTTCCATCAATATTGGTAAAGTATTAGATCCACCATACTAATTTTATCATTTGTTTTAACCCAAATAAATTCCTTGATAGCAATAAAAGTTGCTGGTGAAATGAACTGAAACTAAGCTGAATGTCTTACATTATTCCTATGTACAACATAGTTTAAAAAGAACAAAATCGAAGAGGAAAAAAAATCCAAAATTTCCCGAAGTAGCAAAAGTGACCAAAATAATCCCATAGGTTGAGATCAATTGTACACATCCACGAGGGTCTGTAAGATGGTTAAACGTGTTGTAAGGCATAGTTATGAACTGCTTTGAGCTGTAACAGTCATTACAAGAATATTCGTAGAAGTTAAGAGTATATGTGTTCCTTACGGGGTAACAGGTCCTGTGTAGGAGTATACGTGGGTTACTGATAGCTCTTGATGGAGCTTGACACTGCAATAAAAGTACTGCATTACATTTTTTTAATGAAAATAAATACCTTCCATAGCCATTGGCACCGGTGACAGTCAGTAGTGAAGATTTTGATCGGCTATGTATACTACAGGAGTATTCAAACAGACTCTGCCATCCTGAAATAGTGGTAAAAAATTGGAAATATGAGTGTAGCATCTGATACATCTAATTAAACTGTACAACTGTCATTATGAATATTTGTTCTATGACTAATAAATACGCAGTAAAATGAAACTTAATATTTATATAAAAACATGAATTTCCTCCTCATTATCTGGAAAGCTATTAGAGATATTGGAAATATCATTGTAGCATCTGATACACCTAATTAAACTGTACAACTGTCTTTATGAATATTTGTTCTATGACTAATAATTACCCAGTAAATTGAAACTTAATATTTATATAAAAACATGACTTTCCTCCTCATTTTCCCAAAAGCTATTAGAGATATTGGAAATATCATTGCAGCATCTGATACACCTAATAAAACTGTACAACTGTCATTAGGAATATTGCTTCTATGACTAATAATTACGCAGTAAAATGAAACTTAATATTTATTTAAAAACATGAATTTCCTCCTCATTTTCTCGAAAGCTATTAAAGACATTGGAAATATCATTGCAGCATTTGATACACCTAATTAAACTGTACAACTGATTTTATGAATATTTGTTCTATGACTAATAATTACGAAGTAAAATTAAACTTTATATTTATATAATAACATGAATTTCCTTCTCATTTTCCCGAAAGCTATTAGAGATATTGGAAATATCACTGCAGCATCTGATACACCTAATTAAACTGTACCCTTGTCATAATGAATATTTGTTCTATGACTAATAATTACGCAGTAAAATGGAACTTAATATTTATATAAAAACATGACTTTCCTCCTCATTTTCTCGAAAGCCATTAGAGATATCCGATATATCACTGCAGCATCTGATACACCTAATTAAACTGTACAACTGTCATTATGAATATTTGTTCTTTGACTAATAATTACGCAGTAAAATGAAACTTAATATTTAAATAAAAACATGACTTTCCTCCTCATTTTCCCAAAAGCTATTAGAAATATTGGAAATATCATTGCCGCATCTGATACACCTAATTAAACTGTAAAACTGATATTATGAATATTTGTTCCATGACTAATAATTACGTAGTAAAAGTAAACTTAATATTTATTTAAAAACATAACTTTCCTCCTCATTTTCTCGAAAGCTATTAGAGATATTGGAAATATCATTGCAGCATCTGATACACCTAATTAAACTGTACAACTGATATAATGAATATTTGTTCTATGGCTAAAAATTACGCAGTAAAATGAATCTTAATATTTATATAAAAACGTGATTTTCCTCCTCATTTTCTCGAAAGCTATTAGAGATAGTGGAAATATAATTACAGCATCTGATACACCTAATTAAACAGTAACACTGTCATTATGAACATTTGTTATATGACTAATAATTACGCAGTAAAATGAAACTTAATTTTTATATAAAAAAATGACTTTCCTCCTCATTTTCTCGAAAGCTATTAGAGTTATTGGAAATATCATTGCAGCATCTGATAGACCTAATTAAACTGTACAACTGTCATTATGAATATTTGTTCTATGACTAATAATTACGCAGTAAAATTAAACTTAATATTTATATAAAAACATGAATTTCTTCCTCATTTTCTCGAAAGCTATTAGATATATTGGAAATATCACTGTAGCATCTGATAGACCTAATTAAACTGTAAAATTGACATTATGAATATTTGTTCTATGACTAATAATTACGCAGTAAAATTAAACTTAATATTTATTTAAAAACATGACTTTCCTCCTTATTTTCTCGAAAGCTATTAGAGATATTGGAAATATCATTGCAGCATCTGATACACCTAATTAAACTGTACAACTGATATTATGAATATTTGTTCTATGGCTAATAATTACGCAGTAAAATGAAACTTAATATTTATATAAAAACAAACTTTCCTCCTCATTTTCTCAAAAGCTATTATAGATATTGGAAATATCATTGCAGCATCTGATACACCTAATTTAACTGTACAACTGTCATTAGGAATATTTGTTATATGACTAATACTTAGGCAGTAAAATGAAACTTAATATTTATATAAAAACGTGACTTTCCTCCTCATTTTCTCGAAAGCTATTAGAGAAATTGGAAATATCATTACAGCATCTGATACACCTAATTAAACTGTACAACTGTCATTATGAATATTTGTTCTATGACCAATAATTACGCAGTAAAATGAAGCTTAATTTTTATATATAAACATGACTTTCCTCCTCATTTTCTCGAAAGCTATTAGAGATATTGGAAATATCATTGCAGCATCTGATACACCTAATTAAACTGTACAAACGTCAATTTGAATATTTGTTCTAAGACTAATAATTACGCAGTAAAATTAAACTTAATATTTATATAAAAACATGATTTTCTTCCTCATTTTCTCGAAGTTAAAAGTATATGTGTTCCTTACGGGGTAACAGGTCCTGTGTAGGAGTATACGTGGGTTACTGATAGCTCTTGATGAAGCTTGACACTGCAATAAAAGTACTGCATTACATTTTTTTAATGATAATAAATCACTTCCATAGCCATTGGCACCGGTGACAGTCAGTAGTGAAGATTTTGATCGGCCGGTCATGACCGAACGAGCGGTGGGAATGGAGTTGTTTTCTGCCTCTATATAGATACCTAATTCTAGTGAGCCTTATCTTGATGCAGCAGCATTTCAGAAGGTCAGAGGAAAGCTATGTATACTACAGGAGTATTCAAACAGACTCTGCCATCCTGAAATAGTGTATAAAAATTGGTTTTCATCACATTTTCTACTGAAACTAGCTGTAACTCCTTTCGTTTTACTCGTATGGAGTTTTCAATCATGGATTCAGAATCTGCAGAGTTTTCCGATCCTTATGGTATGTAACAAGTACCGATAAACACAGTATTAAGAAAATATATATTACGTCCTCACGTAAATTACGTAGATTCTATATAACGAAAAAAGAAACTAGACGCAGGATTGGAATGGGATAGGGTTCAAAAGAAAGCGAAAAATATTTATGATATCACAACATAACTCTTTGCTATATTGGATCGGTATCCATCTCATGAAAAATAGTTATTTACTAAAATTTTGATGTCATGAAACAAACAATAATAGCTTCTAAGCTAAGATACCAATTGAACCAAGTGCTGTGTTAATTAGTTGGTAATTTCATAAGGAATATCTGATATCTTTTCCATCAATATTGGTAAAGTATTAGATCCACCATACTAATTTTATCATTTGTTTTAACCCAAATAAATTCCTTGATAGCAATAAAAGTTGCTGGTGAAATGAACTGAAACTAAGCTGAATGTCTTACATTATTCCTATGTACAACATAGTTTAAAAAGAACAAAATCGAAGAGGAAAAAAAATCCAAAATTTCCCGAAGTAGCAAAAGTGACCAAAATAATACCATAGGTTGAGATCAATTGTACACATCCACGAGGGTCTGTAAGATGGTTAAACGTGTTGTAAGGCATAGTTATGAACTGCTTTGAGCTGTAACAGTCATTACAAGAATATTCGTAGAAGTTAAGAGTATATGTGTTCCTTACGGGGTAACAGGTCCTGTGTAGGAGTATACGTGGGTTACTGATAGCTCTTGATGGAGCTTGACACTGCAATAAAAGTACTGCATTACATTTTTTTAATGAAAATAAATCACTTCCATAGCCATTGGCACCGGTGACAGTCAGTAGTGAAGATTTTGATCAGCCAGTCATGACCGAACGAGCGGTGGGAATGGAGTTGTTTTCTGCCTCTATATAGATACCTAATTCTAGTGAGCCTTATCTTAATGCAGCAGCATTTCAGAAGGTCAGAGGAAGGCTATGTATACTACAGGAGTATTCAAACAGACTCTGCCATCCTGAAATAGTGTATAAAAATTGGTTTTCATCACATTTTCTACTGAAACTAGCTGTAACTCCTTTCGTTTTACTCGTATTGAGTTTTCAATCATGGATTCAGAATCTGCAGAGTTTTCCGATCCTTATGGTATGTAACAAGTACCGATAAACACAGTATTAAGAAAATATATATTACGTCCTCACGTATATTTCGTAGATTCTATATAACGAAAAAAGAAACTAGACGCAGGATTGGAATGGGATAGGGTTTAAAAGAAAGCGAAAAATATTTATGATATCACAACATAACTCTTTGCTATATTGGATCGGTATCCATCTCATGAAAAATAGTTATTTACTAAAATTTTGATGTCATGAAAGAAACAATAATAGCTTCTAAGCTAAGATACCAATTGAACCAAGTGCTGTGTTTATTAGTTGGTAATTTCATAAGGAATATCTGATATCTTTTCCATCAATATTGGTAAAGTATTAGATCCACCATACTAATTTTATCATTTGTTTTAACCCAAATAAATTCCTTGATAGCAATAAAAGTTGCTGGTGAAATGAACTGAAACTAAGCTGAATGTCTTACATTATTCCTATGTACAACATAGTTTAAAAAGAACAAAATCGAAGAGGAAAAAAAATCCAAAATTTCCCGAAGTAGCAAAAGTGACCAAAATAATCCCATAGGTTGAGATCAATTGTACACATCCACGAGGGTCTGTAAGATGGTTAAACGTGTTGTAAGGCATAGTTATGAACTGCTTTGAGCTGTAACAGTCATTACAAGAATATTCGTAGAAGTTAAGAGTATATGTGTTCCTTACGGGGTAACAGGTCCTGTGTAGGAGTATACGTGGGTTACTGATAGCTCTTGATGGAGCTTGACACTGCAATAAAAGTACTGCATTACATTTTTTTAATGAAAATAAATACCTTCCATAGCCATTGGCACCGGTGACAGTCAGTAGTGAAGATTTTGATCGGCTATGTATACTACAGGAGTATTCAAACAGACTCTGCCATCCTGAAATAGTGGTAAAAAATTGGAAATATGAGTGTAGCATCTGATACATCTAATTAAACTGTACAACTGTCATTATGAATATTTGTTCTATGACTAATAAATACGCAGTAAAATGAAACTTAATATTTATATAAAAACATGAATTTCCTCCTCATTATCTGGAAAGCTATTAGAGATATTGGAAATATCATTGTAGCATCTGATACACCTAATTAAACTGTACAACTGTCTTTATGAATATTTGTTCTATGACTAATAATTACCCAGTAAATTGAAACTTAATATTTATATAAAAACATGACTTTCCTCCTCATTTTCCCAAAAGCTATTAGAGATATTGGAAATATCATTGCAGCATCTGATACACCTAATAAAACTGTACAACTGTCATTAGGAATATTGCTTCTATGACTAATAATTACGCAGTAAAATGAAACTTAATATTTATTTAAAAACATGAATTTCCTCCTCATTTTCTCGAAAGCTATTAAAGACATTGGAAATATCATTGCAGCATTTGATACACCTAATTAAACTGTACAACTGATTTTATGAATATTTGTTCTATGACTAATAATTACGAAGTAAAATTAAACTTTATATTTATATAATAACATGAATTTCCTTCTCATTTTCCCGAAAGCTATTAGAGATATTGGAAATATCACTGCAGCATCTGATACACCTAATTAAACTGTACCCTTGTCATAATGAATATTTGTTCTATGACTAATAATTACGCAGTAAAATGGAACTTAATATTTATATAAAAACATGACTTTCCTCCTCATTTTCTCGAAAGCCATTAGAGATATCCGATATATCACTGCAGCATCTGATACACCTAATTAAACTGTACAACTGTCATTATGAATATTTGTTCTTTGACTAATAATTACGCAGTAAAATGAAACTTAATATTTAAATAAAAACATGACTTTCCTCCTCATTTTCCCAAAAGCTATTAGAAATATTGGAAATATCATTGCCGCATCTGATACACCTAATTAAACTGTAAAACTGATATTATGAATATTTGTTCCATGACTAATAATTACGTAGTAAAAGTAAACTTAATATTTATTTAAAAACATAACTTTCCTCCTCATTTTCTCGAAAGCTATTAGAGATATTGGAAATATCATTGCAGCATCTGATACACCTAATTAAACTGTACAACTGATATAATGAATATTTGTTCTATGGCTAAAAATTACGCAGTAAAATGAATCTTAATATTTATATAAAAACGTGATTTTCCTCCTCATTTTCTCGAAAGCTATTAGAGATAGTGGAAATATAATTACAGCATCTGATACACCTAATTAAACAGTAACACTGTCATTATGAACATTTGTTATATGACTAATAATTACGCAGTAAAATGAAACTTAATTTTTATATAAAAAAATGACTTTCCTCCTCATTTTCTCGAAAGCTATTAGAGTTATTGGAAATATCATTGCAGCATCTGATAGACCTAATTAAACTGTACAACTGTCATTATGAATATTTGTTCTATGACTAATAATTACGCAGTAAAATTAAACTTAATATTTATATAAAAACATGAATTTCTTCCTCATTTTCTCGAAAGCTATTAGATATATTGGAAATATCACTGTAGCATCTGATAGACCTAATTAAACTGTAAAATTGACATTATGAATATTTGTTCTATGACTAATAATTACGCAGTAAAATTAAACTTAATATTTATTTAAAAACATGACTTTCCTCCTTATTTTCTCGAAAGCTATTAGAGATATTGGAAATATCATTGCAGCATCTGATACACCTAATTAAACTGTACAACTGATATTATGAATATTTGTTCTATGGCTAATAATTACGCAGTAAAATGAAACTTAATATTTATATAAAAACAAACTTTCCTCCTCATTTTCTCAAAAGCTATTATAGATATTGGAAATATCATTGCAGCATCTGATACACCTAATTTAACTGTACAACTGTCATTAGGAATATTTGTTATATGACTAATACTTAGGCAGTAAAATGAAACTTAATATTTATATAAAAACGTGACTTTCCTCCTCATTTTCTCGAAAGCTATTAGAGAAATTGGAAATATCATTACAGCATCTGATACACCTAATTAAACTGTACAACTGTCATTATGAATATTTGTTCTATGACCAATAATTACGCAGTAAAATGAAGCTTAATTTTTATATATAAACATGACTTTCCTCCTCATTTTCTCGAAAGCTATTAGAGATATTGGAAATATCATTGCAGCATCTGATACACCTAATTAAACTGTACAAACGTCAATTTGAATATTTGTTCTAAGACTAATAATTACGCAGTAAAATTAAACTTAATATTTATATAAAAACATGATTTTCTTCCTCATTTTCTCGAAGTTAAAAGTATATGTGTTCCTTACGGGGTAACAGGTCCTGTGTAGGAGTATACGTGGGTTACTGATAGCTCTTGATGAAGCTTGACACTGCAATAAAAGTACTGCATTACATTTTTTTAATGATAATAAATCACTTCCATAGCCATTGGCACCGGTGACAGTCAGTAGTGAAGATTTTGATCGGCCGGTCATGACCGAACGAGCGGTGGGAATGGAGTTGTTTTCTGCCTCTATATAGATACCTAATTCTAGTGAGCCTTATCTTGATGCAGCAGCATTTCAGAAGGTCAGAGGAAAGCTATGTATACTACAGGAGTATTCAAACAGACTCTGCCATCCTGAAATAGTGTATAAAAATTGGTTTTCATCACATTTTCTACTGAAACTAGCTGTAACTCCTTTCGTTTTACTCGTATGGAGTTTTCAATCATGGATTCAGAATCTGCAGAGTTTTCCGATCCTTATGGTATGTAACAAGTACCGATAAACACAGTATTAAGAAAATATATATTACGTCCTCACGTAAATTACGTAGATTCTATATAACGAAAAAAGAAACTAGACGCAGGATTGGAATGGGATAGGGTTCAAAAGAAAGCGAAAAATATTTATGATATCACAACATAACTCTTTGCTATATTGGATCGGTATCCATCTCATGAAAAATAGTTATTTACTAAAATTTTGATGTCATGAAACAAACAATAATAGCTTCTAAGCTAAGATACCAATTGAACCAAGTGCTGTGTTAATTAGTTGGTAATTTCATAAGGAATATCTGATATCTTTTCCATCAATATTGGTAAAGTATTAGATCCACCATACTAATTTTATCATTTGTTTTAACCCAAATAAATTCCTTGATAGCAATAAAAGTTGCTGGTGAAATGAACTGAAACTAAGCTGAATGTCTTACATTATTCCTATGTACAACATAGTTTAAAAAGAACAAAATCGAAGAGGAAAAAAAATCCAAAATTTCCCGAAGTAGCAAAAGTGACCAAAATAATACCATAGGTTGAGATCAATTGTACACATCCACGAGGGTCTGTAAGATGGTTAAACGTGTTGTAAGGCATAGTTATGAACTGCTTTGAGCTGTAACAGTCATTACAAGAATATTCGTAGAAGTTAAGAGTATTTGTGTTCCTTACGGGGTAACAGGTCCTGTGTAGGAGTATACGTGGGTTACTGATAGCTCTTGATGGAGCTTGACACTGCAATAAAAGTACTGCATTACATTTTTTTAATGAAAATAAATCACTTCCATAGCCATTGGCACCGGTGACAGTCAGTAGTGAAGATTTTGATCAGCCAGTCATGACCGAACGAGCGGTGGGAATGGAGTTGTTTTCTGCCTCTATATAGATACCTAATTCTAGTGAGCCTTATCTTAATGCAGCAGCATTTCAGAAGGTCAGAGGAAGGCTATGTATACTACAGGAGTATTCAAACAGACTCTGCCATCCTGAAATAGTGTATAAAAATTGGTTTTCATCACATTTTCTACTGAAACTAGCTGTAACTCCTTTCGTTTTACTCGTATTGAGTTTTCAATCATGGATTCAGAATCTGCAGAGTTTTCCGATCCTTATGGTATGTAACAAGTACCGATAAACACAGTATTAAGAAAATATATATTACGTCCTCACGTATATTTCGTAGATTCTATATAACGAAAAAAGAAACTAGACGCAGGATTGGAATGGGATAGGGTTTAAAAGAAAGCGAAAAATATTTATGATATCACAACATAACTCTTTGCTATATTGGATCGGTATCCATCTCATGAAAAATAGTTATTTACTAAAATTTTGATGTCATGAAAGAAACAATAATAGCTTCTAAGCTAAGATACCAATTGAACCAAGTGCTGTGTTTATTAGTTGGTAATTTCATAAGGAATATCTGATATCTTTTCCATCAATATTGGTAAAGTATTAGATCCACCATACTAATTTTATCATTTGTTTTAACCCAAATAAATTCCTTGATAGCAATAAAAGTTGCTGGTGAAATGAACTGAAACTAAGCTGAATGTCTTACATTATTCCTATGTACAACATAGTTTAAAAAGAACAAAATCGAAGAGGAAAAAAAATCCAAAATTTCCCGAAGTAGCAAAAGTGACCAAAATAATCCCATAGGTTGAGATCAATTGTACACATCCACGAGGGTCTGTAAGATGGTTAAACGTGTTGTAAGGCATAGTTATGAACTGCTTTGAGCTGTAACAGTCATTACAAGAATATTCGTAGAAGTTAAGAGTATATGTGTTCCTTACGGGGTAACAGGTCCTGTGTAGGAGTATACGTGGGTTACTGATAGCTCTTGATGGAGCTTGACACTGCAATAAAAGTACTGCATTACATTTTTTTAATGAAAATAAATACCTTCCATAGCCATTGGCACCGGTGACAGTCAGTAGTGAAGATTTTGATCGGCTATGTATACTACAGGAGTATTCAAACAGACTCTGCCATCCTGAAATAGTGGTAAAAAATTGGAAATATGAGTGTAGCATCTGATACATCTAATTAAACTGTACAACTGTCATTATGAATATTTGTTCTATGACTAATAAATACGCAGTAAAATGAAACTTAATATTTATATAAAAACATGAATTTCCTCCTCATTATCTGGAAAGCTATTAGAGATATTGGAAATATCATTGTAGCATCTGATACACCTAATTAAACTGTACAACTGTCTTTATGAATATTTGTTCTATGACTAATAATTACCCAGTAAATTGAAACTTAATATTTATATAAAAACATGACTTTCCTCCTCATTTTCCCAAAAGCTATTAGAGATATTGGAAATATCATTGCAGCATCTGATACACCTAATAAAACTGTACAACTGTCATTAGGAATATTGCTTCTATGACTAATAATTACGCAGTAAAATGAAACTTAATATTTATTTAAAAACATGAATTTCCTCCTCATTTTCTCGAAAGCTATTAAAGACATTGGAAATATCATTGCAGCATTTGATACACCTAATTAAACTGTACAACTGATTTTATGAATATTTGTTCTATGACTAATAATTACGAAGTAAAATTAAACTTTATATTTATATAATAACATGAATTTCCTTCTCATTTTCCCGAAAGCTATTAGAGATATTGGAAATATCACTGCAGCATCTGATACACCTAATTAAACTGTACCCTTGTCATAATGAATATTTGTTCTATGACTAATAATTACGCAGTAAAATGGAACTTAATATTTATATAAAAACATGACTTTCCTCCTCATTTTCTCGAAAGCCATTAGAGATATCCGATATATCACTGCAGCATCTGATACACCTAATTAAACTGTACAACTGTCATTATGAATATTTGTTCTTTGACTAATAATTACGCAGTAAAATGAAACTTAATATTTAAATAAAAACATGACTTTCCTCCTCATTTTCCCAAAAGCTATTAGAAATATTGGAAATATCATTGCCGCATCTGATACACCTAATTAAACTGTAAAACTGATATTATGAATATTTGTTCCATGACTAATAATTACGTAGTAAAAGTAAACTTAATATTTATTTAAAAACATAACTTTCCTCCTCATTTTCTCGAAAGCTATTAGAGATATTGGAAATATCATTGCAGCATCTGATACACCTAATTAAACTGTACAACTGATATAATGAATATTTGTTCTATGGCTAAAAATTACGCAGTAAAATGAATCTTAATATTTATATAAAAACGTGATTTTCCTCCTCATTTTCTCGAAAGCTATTAGAGATAGTGGAAATATAATTACAGCATCTGATACACCTAATTAAACAGTAACACTGTCATTATGAACATTTGTTATATGACTAATAATTACGCAGTAAAATGAAACTTAATTTTTATATAAAAAAATGACTTTCCTCCTCATTTTCTCGAAAGCTATTAGAGTTATTGGAAATATCATTGCAGCATCTGATAGACCTAATTAAACTGTACAACTGTCATTATGAATATTTGTTCTATGACTAATAATTACGCAGTAAAATTAAACTTAATATTTATATAAAAACATGAATTTCTTCCTCATTTTCTCGAAAGCTATTAGATATATTGGAAATATCACTGTAGCATCTGATAGACCTAATTAAACTGTAAAATTGACATTATGAATATTTGTTCTATGACTAATAATTACGCAGTAAAATTAAACTTAATATTTATTTAAAAACATGACTTTCCTCCTTATTTTCTCGAAAGCTATTAGAGATATTGGAAATATCATTGCAGCATCTGATACACCTAATTAAACTGTACAACTGATATTATGAATATTTGTTCTATGGCTAATAATTACGCAGTAAAATGAAACTTAATATTTATATAAAAACAAACTTTCCTCCTCATTTTCTCAAAAGCTATTATAGATATTGGAAATATCATTGCAGCATCTGATACACCTAATTTAACTGTACAACTGTCATTAGGAATATTTGTTATATGACTAATACTTACGCAGTAAAATGAAACTTAATATTTATATAAAAACGTGACTTTCCTCCTCATTTTCTCGAAAGCTATTAGAGAAATTGGAAATATCATTACAGCATCTGATACACCTAATTAAACTGTACAACTGTCATTATGAATATTTGTTCTATGACCAATAATTACGCAGTAAAATGAAGCTTAATTTTTATATATAAACATGACTTTCCTCCTCATTTTCTCGAAAGCTATTAGAGATATTGGAAATATCATTGCAGCATCTGATACACCTAATTAAACTGTACAAACGTCAATTTGAATATTTGTTCTAAGACTAATAATTACGCAGTAAAATTAAACTTAATATTTATATAAAAACATGATTTTCTTCCTCATTTTCTCGAAGTTAAAAGTATATGTGTTCCTTACGGGGTAACAGGTCCTGTGTAGGAGTATACGTGGGTTACTGATAGCTCTTGATGAAGCTTGACACTGCAATAAAAGTACTGCATTACATTTTTTTAATGATAATAAATCACTTCCATAGCCATTGGCACCGGTGACAGTCAGTAGTGAAGATTTTGATCGGCCGGTCATGACCGAACGAGCGGTGGGAATGGAGTTGTTTTCTGCCTCTATATAGATACCTAATTCTAGTGAGCCTTATCTTGATGCAGCAGCATTTCAGAAGGTCAGAGGAAAGCTATGTATACTACAGGAGTATTCAAACAGACTCTGCCATCCTGAAATAGTGTATAAAAATTGGTTTTCATCACATTTTCTACTGAAACTAGCTGTAACTCCTTTCGTTTTACTCGTATGGAGTTTTCAATCATGGATTCAGAATCTGCAGAGTTTTCCGATCCTTATGGTATGTAACAAGTACCGATAAACACAGTATTAAGAAAATATATATTACGTCCTCAAGTAAATTACGTAGATTCTATATAACGAAAAAAGAAACTAGACGCAGGATTGGAATGGGATAGGGTTCAAAAGAAAGCGAAAAATATTTATGATATCACAACATAACTCTTTGCTATATTGGATCGGTATCCATCTCATGAAAAATAGTTATTTACTAAAATTTTGATGTCATGAAACAAACAATAATAGCTTCTAAGCTAAGATACCAATTGAACCAAGTGCTGTGTTAATTAGTTGGTAATTTCATAAGGAATATCTGATATCTTTTCCATCAATATTGGTAAAGTATTAGATCCACCATACTAATTTTATCATTTGTTTTAACCCAAATAAATTCCTTGATAGCAATAAAAGTTGCTGGTGAAATGAACTGAAACTAAGCTGAATGTCTTACATTATTCCTATGTACAACATAGTTTAAAAAGAACAAAATCGAAGAGGAAAAAAAATCCAAAATTTCCCGAAGTAGCAAAAGTGACCAAAATAATACCATAGGTTGAGATCAATTGTACACATCCACGAGGGTCTGTAAGATGGTTAAACGTGTTGTAAGGCATAGTTATGAACTGCTTTGAGCTGTAACAGTCATTACAAGAATATTCGTAGAAGTTAAGAGTATATGTGTTCCTTACGGGGTAACAGGTCCTGTGTAGGAGTATACGTGGGTTACTGATAGCTCTTGATGGAGCTTGACACTGCAATAAAAGTACTGCATTACATTTTTTTAATGAAAATAAATCACTTCCATAGCCATTGGCACCGGTGACAGTCAGTAGTGAAGATTTTGATCAGCCAGTCATGACCGAACGAGCGGTGGGAATGGAGTTGTTTTCTGCCTCTATATAGATACCTAATTCTAGTGAGCCTTATCTTGATGCAGCAGCATTTCAGAAGGTCAGAGGAAGGCTATGTATACTACAGGAGTATTCAAACAGACTCTGCCATCCTGAAATAGTGTATAAAAATTGGTTTTCATCACATTTTCTACTGAAACTAGCTGTAACTCCTTTCGTTTTACTCGTATGGAGTTTTCAATCATGGATTCAGAATCTGCAGAGTTTTCCGATCCTTATGGTATGTAACAAGTACCGATAAACACAGTATTAAGAAAATATATATTACGTCCTCACGTATATTACGTAGATTCTATATAACGAAAAAAGAAACTAGACGCAGGATTGGAATGGGATAGGGTTTAAAAGAAAGCGAAAAATATTTATGATATCACAACATAACTCTTTGCTATATTGGATCGGTATCCATCTCATGAAAAATAGTTATTTACTAAAATTTTGATGTCATGAAACAAACAATAATAGCTTCTAAGCTAAGATACCAATTGAACCAAGTGCTGTGTTAATTAGTTGGTAATTTCATAAGGAATATCTGATATCTTTTCCATCAATATTGGTAAAGTATTAGATCCACCATACTAATTTTATCATTTGTTTTAACCCAAATAAATTCCTTGATAGCAATAAAAGTTGCTGGTGAAATGAACTGAAACTAAGCTGAATGTCTTACATTATTCCTATGTACAACATAGTTTAAAAAGAACAAAATCGAAGAGGAAAAAAAATCCAAAATTTCCCGAAGTAGCAAAAGTGACCAAAATAATACCATAGGTTGAGATCAATTGTACACATCCACGAGGGTCTGTAAGATGGTTAAACGTGTTGTAAGGCATAGTTATGAACTGCTTTGAGCTGTAACAGTCATTACAAGAATATTCGTAGAAGTTAAGAGTATATGTGTTCCTTACGGGGTAACAGGTCCTGTGTAGGAGTATACGTGGGTTACTGATAGCTCTTGATGGAGCTTGACACTGCAATAAAAGTACTGCATTACATTTTTTTAATGAAAATAAATCACTTCCATAGCCATTGGCACCGGTGACAGTCAGTAGTGAAGATTTTGATCAGCCAGTCATGACCGAACGAGCGGTGGGAATGGAGTTGTTTTCTGCCTCTATATAGATACCTAATTCTAGTGAGCCTTATCTTAATGCAGCAGCATTTCAGAAGGTCAGAGGAAGGCTATGTATACTACAGGAGTATTCAAACAGACTCTGCCATCCTGAAATAGTGTATAAAAATTGGTTTTCATCACATTTTCTACTGAAACTAGCTGTAACTCCTTTCGTTTTACTCGTATTGAGTTTTCAATCATGGATTCAGAATCTGCAGAGTTTTCCGATCCTTATGGTATGTAACAAGTACCGATAAACACAGTATTAAGAAAATATATATTACGTCCTCACGTATATTTCGTAGATTCTATATAACGAAAAAAGAAACTAGACGCAGGATTGGAATGGGATAGGGTTTAAAAGAAAGCGAAAAATATTTATGATATCACAACATAACTCTTTGCTATATTGGATCGGTATCCATCTCATGAAAAATAGTTATTTACTAAAATTTTGATGTCATGAAAGAAACAATAATAGCTTCTAAGCTAAGATACCAATTGAACCAAGTGCTGTGTTTATTAGTTGGTAATTTCATAAGGAATATCTGATATCTTTTCCATCAATATTGGTAAAGTATTAGATCCACCATACTAATTTTATCATTTGTTTTAACCCAAATAAATTCCTTGATAGCAATAAAAGTTGCTGGTGAAATGAACTGAAACTAAGCTGAATGTCTTACATTATTCCTATGTACAACATAGTTTAAAAAGAACAAAATCGAAGAGGAAAAAAAATCCAAAATTTCCCGAAGTAGCAAAAGTGACCAAAATAATCCCATAGGTTGAGATCAATTGTACACATCCACGAGGGTCTGTAAGATGGTTAAACGTGTTGTAAGGCATAGTTATGAACTGCTTTGAGCTGTAACAGTCATTACAAGAATATTCGTAGAAGTTAAGAGTATATGTGTTCCTTACGGGGTAACAGGTCCTGTGTAGGAGTATACGTGGGTTACTGATAGCTCTTGATGGAGCTTGACACTGCAATAAAAGTACTGCATTACATTTTTTTAATGAAAATAAATACCTTCCATAGCCATTGGCACCGGTGACAGTCAGTAGTGAAGATTTTGATCGGCTATGTATACTACAGGAGTATTCAAACAGACTCTGCCATCCTGAAATAGTGGTAAAAAATTGGAAATATGAGTGTAGCATCTGATACATCTAATTAAACTGTACAACTGTCATTATGAATATTTGTTCTATGACTAATAAATACGCAGTAAAATGAAACTTAATATTTATATAAAAACATGAATTTCCTCCTCATTATCTGGAAAGCTATTAGAGATATTGGAAATATCATTGTAGCATCTGATACACCTAATTAAACTGTACAACTGTCTTTATGAATATTTGTTCTATGACTAATAATTATCCCAGTAAATTGAAACTTAATATTTATATAAAAACATGACTTTCCTCCTCATTTTCCCAAAAGCTATTAGAGATATTGGAAATATCATTGCAGCATCTGATACACCTAATAAAACTGTACAACTGTCATTAGGAATATTGCTTCTATGACTAATAATTACGCAGTAAAATGAAACTTAATATTTATTTAAAAACATGAATTTCCTCCTCATTTTCTCGAAAGCTATTAAAGACATTGGAAATATCATTGCAGCATTTGATACACCTAATTAAACTGTACAACTGATTTTATGAATATTTGTTCTATGACTAATAATTACGAAGTAAAATTAAACTTTATATTTATATAATAACATGAATTTCCTTCTCATTTTCCCGAAAGCTATTAGAGATATTGGAAATATCACTGCAGCATCTGATACACCTAATTAAACTGTACCCTTGTCATAATGAATATTTGTTCTATGACTAATAATTACGCAGTAAAATGGAACTTAATATTTATATAAAAACATGACTTTCCTCCTCATTTTCTCGAAAGCCATTAGAGATATCCGATATATCACTGCAGCATCTGATACACCTAATTAAACTGTACAACTGTCATTATGAATATTTGTTCTTTGACTAATAATTACGCAGTAAAATGAAACTTAATATTTAAATAAAAACATGACTTTCCTCCTCATTTTCCCAAAAGCTATTAGAAATATTGGAAATATCATTGCCGCATCTGATACACCTAATTAAACTGTAAAACTGATATTATGAATATTTGTTCCATGACTAATAATTACGTAGTAAAAGTAAACTTAATATTTATTTAAAAACATAACTTTCCTCCTCATTTTCTCGAAAGCTATTAGAGATATTGGAAATATCATTGCAGCATCTGATACACCTAATTAAACTGTACAACTGATATAATGAATATTTGTTCTATGGCTAAAAATTACGCAGTAAAATGAATCTTAATATTTATATAAAAACGTGATTTTCCTCCTCATTTTCTCGAAAGCTATTAGAGATAGTGGAAATATAATTACAGCATCTGATACACCTAATTAAACAGTAACACTGTCATTATGAACATTTGTTATATGACTAATAATTACGCAGTAAAATGAAACTTAATTTTTATATAAAAAAATGACTTTCCTCCTCATTTTCTCGAAAGCTATTAGAGTTATTGGAAATATCATTGCAGCATCTGATAGACCTAATTAAACTGTACAACTGTCATTATGAATATTTGTTCTATGACTAATAATTACGCAGTAAAATTAAACTTAATATTTATATAAAAACATGAATTTCTTCCTCATTTTCTCGAAAGCTATTAGATATATTGGAAATATCACTGTAGCATCTGATAGACCTAATTAAACTGTAAAATTGACATTATGAATATTTGTTCTATGACTAATAATTACGCAGTAAAATTAAACTTAATATTTATTTAAAAACATGACTTTCCTCCTTATTTTCTCGAAAGCTATTAGAGATATTGGAAATATCATTGCAGCATCTGATACACCTAATTAAACTGTACAACTGATATTATGAATATTTGTTCTATGGCTAATAATTACGCAGTAAAATGAAACTTAATATTTATATAAAAACAAACTTTCCTCCTCATTTTCTCAAAAGCTATTATAGATATTGGAAATATCATTGCAGCATCTGATACACCTAATTTAACTGTACAACTGTCATTAGGAATATTTGTTATATGACTAATACTTACGCAGTAAAATGAAACTTAATATTTATATAAAAACGTGACTTTCCTCCTCATTTTCTCGAAAGCTATTAGAGAAATTGGAAATATCATTACAGCATCTGATACACCTAATTAAACTGTACAACTGTCATTATGAATATTTGTTCTATGACCAATAATTACGCAGTAAAATGAAGCTTAATTTTTATATATAAACATGACTTTCCTCCTCATTTTCTCGAAAGCTATTAGAGATATTGGAAATATCATTGCAGCATCTGATACACCTAATTAAACTGTACAAACGTCAATTTGAATATTTGTTCTAAGACTAATAATTACGCAGTAAAATTAAACTTAATATTTATATAAAAACATGATTTTCTTCCTCATTTTCTCGAAGTTAAAAGTATATGTGTTCCTTACGGGGTAACAGGTCCTGTGTAGGAGTATACGTGGGTTACTGATAGCTCTTGATGAAGCTTGACACTGCAATAAAAGTACTGCATTACATTTTTTTAATGATAATAAATCACTTCCATAGCCATTGGCACCGGTGACAGTCAGTAGTGAAGATTTTGATCGGCCGGTCATGACCGAACGAGCGGTGGGAATGGAGTTGTTTTCTGCCTCTATATAGATACCTAATTCTAGTGAGCCTTATCTTGATGCAGCAGCATTTCAGAAGGTCAGAGGAAAGCTATGTATACTACAGGAGTATTCAAACAGACTCTGCCATCCTGAAATAGTGTATAAAAATTGGTTTTCATCACATTTTCTACTGAAACTAGCTGTAACTCCTTTCGTTTTACTCGTATGGAGTTTTCAATCATGGATTCAGAATCTGCAGAGTTTTCCGATCCTTATGGTATGTAACAAGTACCGATAAACACAGTATTAAGAAAATATATATTACGTCCTCAAGTAAATTACGTAGATTCTATATAACGAAAAAAGAAACTAGACGCAGGATTGGAATGGGATAGGGTTCAAAAGAAAGCGAAAAATATTTATGATATCACAACATAACTCTTTGCTATATTGGATCGGTATCCATCTCATGAAAAATAGTTATTTACTAAAATTTTGATGTCATGAAACAAACAATAATAGCTTCTAAGCTAAGATACCAATTGAACCAAGTGCTGTGTTAATTAGTTGGTAATTTCATAAGGAATATCTGATATCTTTTCCATCAATATTGGTAAAGTATTAGATCCACCATACTAATTTTATCATTTGTTTTAACCCAAATAAATTCCTTGATAGCAATAAAAGTTGCTGGTGAAATGAACTGAAACTAAGCTGAATGTCTTACATTATTCCTATGTACAACATAGTTTAAAAAGAACAAAATCGAAGAGGAAAAAAAATCCAAAATTTCCCGAAGTAGCAAAAGTGACCAAAATAATACCATAGGTTGAGATCAATTGTACACATCCACGAGGGTCTGTAAGATGGTTAAACGTGTTGTAAGGCATAGTTATGAACTGCTTTGAGCTGTAACAGTCATTACAAGAATATTCGTAGAAGTTAAGAGTATATGTGTTCCTTACGGGGTAACAGGTCCTGTGTAGGAGTATACGTGGGTTACTGATAGCTCTTGATGGAGCTTGACACTGCAATAAAAGTACTGCATTACATTTTTTTAATGAAAATAAATCACTTCCATAGCCATTGGCACCGGTGACAGTCAGTAGTGAAGATTTTGATCAGCCAGTCATGACCGAACGAGCGGTGGGAATGGAGTTGTTTTCTGCCTCTATATAGATACCTAATTCTAGTGAGCCTTATCTTAATGCAGCAGCATTTCAGAAGGTCAGAGGAAGGCTATGTATACTACAGGAGTATTCAAACAGACTCTGCCATCCTGAAATAGTGTATAAAAATTGGTTTTCATCACATTTTCTACTGAAACTAGCTGTAACTCCTTTCGTTTTACTCGTATTGAGTTTTCAATCATGGATTCAGAATCTGCAGAGTTTTCCGATCCTTATGGTATGTAACAAGTACCGATAAACACAGTATTAAGAAAATATATATTACGTCCTCACGTATATTTCGTAGATTCTATATAACGTAAAAAGAAACTAGACGCAGGATTGGAATGGGATAGGGTTTAAAAGAAAGCGAAAAATATTTATGATATCACAACATAACTCTTTGCTATATTGGATCGGTATCCATCTCATGAAAAATAGTTATTTACTAAAATTTTGATGTCATGAAAGAAACAATAATAGCTTCTAAGCTAAGATACCAATTGAACCAAGTGCTGTGTTTATTAGTTGGTAATTTCATAAGGAATATCTGATATCTTTTCCATCAATATTGGTAAAGTATTAGATCCACCATACTAATTTTATCATTTGTTTTAACCCAAATAAATTCCTTGATAGCAATAAAAGTTGCTGGTGAAATGAACTGAAACTAAGCTGAATGTCTTACATTATTCCTATGTACAACATAGTTTAAAAAGAACAAAATCGAAGAGGAAAAAAAATCCAAAATTTCCCGAAGTAGCAAAAGTGACCAAAATAATCCCATAGGTTGAGATCAATTGTACACATCCACGAGGGTCTGTAAGATGGTTAAACGTGTTGTAAGGCATAGTTATGAACTGCTTTGAGCTGTAACAGTCATTACAAGAATATTCGTAGAAGTTAAGAGTATATGTGTTCCTTACGGGGTAACAGGTCCTGTGTAGGAGTATACGTGGGTTACTGATAGCTCTTGATGGAGCTTGACACTGCAATAAAAGTACTGCATTACATTTTTTTAATGAAAATAAATACCTTCCATAGCCATTGGCACCGGTGACAATCAGTAGTGAAGATTTTGATCGGCTATGTATACTACAGGAGTATTCAAACAGACTCTGCCATCCTGAAATAGTGGTAAAAAATTGGAAATATGAGTGTAGCATCTGATACATCTAATTAAACTGTACAACTGTCATTATGAATATTTGTTCTATGACTAATAAATACGCAGTAAAATGAAACTTAATATTTATATAAAAACATGAATTTCCTCCTCATTATCTGGAAAGCTATTAGAGATATTGGAAATATCATTGTAGCATCTGATACACCTAATTAAACTGTACAACTGTCTTTATGAATATTTGTTCTATGACTAATAATTACCCAGTAAATTGAAACTTAATATTTATATAAAAACATGACTTTCCTCCTCATTTTCCCAAAAGCTATTAGAGATATTGGAAATATCATTGCAGCATCTGATACACCTAATAAAACTGTACAACTGTCATTAGGAATATTGCTTCTATGACTAATAATTACGCAGTAAAATGAAACTTAATATTTATTTAAAAACATGAATTTCCTCCTCATTTTCTCGAAAGCTATTAAAGACAT
>JAPQNM010000042.1:13160534-13203905 GCA_029783475.1 Metacarcinus magister
TGAGGCCTACGTGACAGAGGTGAGCTCCCATGGGTAAAGTACGTTGGGGGCTTGGAATGTTTAACTGTGCCTACCACACACGTGGGGACGCTAATTTTAAGCCGAATATTTATTCGGTGAGTCACAAAAAGTAGCCGTGCCTGACCCAATCAGATCGGGGCATTCTGGACAATGAGTGAGTTGAAACCAAAATGCTTTATCTCCATGGGGGGGTATTATCAGGCTGGGAGACATTTTCTGCATGCAAGCAGGTCTACTTAATTGTAGAGATAGTTGCATGATGTGTAACATTTACGCGCATGTTAATTTGGGGTTGTGTTATGCGAATTAACACAACCAGAGTGTCGCATTCTGGCAGTCAGTGGCATGTCCGTGAACCGAGCTGGGTAGCGGCGAGCCGTTGTGACCCGGCCGGGCGGGAGGTCAGTCGGTGTGGCGCATAGACTGAGAGAGGTCAGGTTGGGGTGGAATTCTTTTTCCACGCTGTTACTCGCGTCGCCATTGCAATCTTGCATAGTCCAAAGGGTGGATTGCAGTTGCATGGTGGCGTGAGGAATTGCGTGGAGTTTCTTTGGGAAGAAACTGGTGGGGATTAGGTGGTGAGTGAGGTGGAGTAAAGGTAAGTGGAGCCACGTGGAGCCACGTGGAGCTAGCTAGTGGAGTTGCCTTTGTGTGGAGAGGCTGAGCTAGTGAGTGGAGTAGCTAAGTGGAAATGGGAGGGCCCATATTGCCACGTGCTCTGAGTCATTGCTGTGTGAGGCGGTGGAGCCTTGCTGTGTGATGTGGAATCACGTACAGCTGCTCAGAGTTTAGCTAGCTGTGTGGAGTTGCCTTTGTGTGGAGTAGCTAAGTGGAAATGGTAGGAACCATCTAGCCACGTAACTCTGAGTCACGCTGTGTGAAGTGGAATCACGTTCAGCTACCAGAGTTTAGCTAAGTGGATTAGGTGGAGTTGTCTCTAAGGGGAGTCTGGTTTTGTCCTGCCTCATGAGAGAGAGGAATCGTCTGGGTAAGACTGAGCCTTTACGTGGAGCTAGCTAGTGGAGTCGTCTCTGAGTGGAGTGACTCTGAGTCTAGCTGTGTGGAGAGAGGTGGAGTTTCTTGGAGTTTCTTTGCAGAAGAAACCGGGTGTGGAGCTGAGGTGGAAGAGTGAGGAGAGTGGAGTGTCTTGTGGAGCGGTGGAGCTACCCACGCCCGCGCGCGCCCACGCCCTCGTGTGTACTCCCGCGCGCACTCGCGCCCTCGTGTGTACTCCCGCGCGCACTCGCGCCCTCGTGTGTACGCGTGCACGCGTACACACTACCTCCTCGAGAGAGGAAGGTCTTAAGTGGAGTAAGGAAACTCGTAAGGCTTACAATTAAGTTTTATAGCCAGGTAGCGAGTGAATGGGGTGTGAGTCTTAATCATGACTTCTTTTTCAGGGTGAACTTATTTAAATAAACTAAAGAAGTATGTCTACTTGTTTACTTACAAACACTCTGGGTTACATTAAGATTTAAACTTAGGCCCTACAGAGCCTCCGAAGGTGAGTGAATAGAGGTTGGTGTCGGAAGGCTGGTACATATCCTACAGTTTTATCATCACGAGTTCTACATAATAATTATATTGTTACTTACTTACAATAATATGTAAGGAGGGCAAAAAACCCTACGACAATTGGAGCCCGAACAGGGACTCGTAATGTACCCAAAGTGTGTTAAAGTAACTGGACGTTGTCCTTACGCAAGTTAGTGACATACTAGCTAGCATGTCGGTCTGTGGCAGGCTGATGCTGTGGAAATGGGAGGGCCCATATTGCCACGAGCTAGTGATAGCTCCGGATATATTCCGGCATTGGTGGCTTTTTGCCACGAGAGGACCAGAGGTAGTGCCTCTAAAAAAAAAATGGAAACTGGCACTGTTGTGAGGCAGTGCAGGGCATTTTTTTTTGTCACGTTTACTGGCGAGTAAACGTGAGGTCCAGTCAATGTTACGTGCATGGTAACTAAGGCGCATGGTGTGTTGCATGGTGTGTTGCATGGTGTGGTTGAATAGGATAAATAGGCAGGTAGCCAGGATTATTTATTTCCACTATGTTACACCCGCAATTTACACCACATATTTACCATGTACACCGTGTTAACATACAGGCACTACATAACACTTGAAATTAAATGTGGTATAACAGCCTGAGCAAGCCTAAGCCAGACCAAGGCGCCGTGCCCTAGAGTTTTCCCTTAGTATGAAAACTTAACGTAAATATGGGGTTTTTCCTTGTGGGCGCCTCGTCTTGTCATCTGAGCTAAGGGTAGAGTGACATACACTACAGGTATGATCGAGTGAGTGTCTGGATTCTAATAGGTTGCATGACCAGAGCCAGGTAGCTAAGTGCATGGTTAAGAAAATGTCTGCAGCAGTTTTTTTTTTCATGGCAAATTTTTTCCCTTGGTAAAAAATTTTTCAAGCAGGGGCGAATGTCATGGGTGGAATTTGAGGCCTACGTGACAGAGGTGAGCTCCCATGGGTAAAGGCTTGGAATGTTTAACTGTGCCTACCACACACGTGGGGACGCTAATTTTAAGCCGAATATTTATTCGGTGAGTCACAAAAAGTAGCCGTGCCTGACCCAATCAGATCGGGGCATTCTGGACAATGAGTGAGTTGAAACCAAAATGCTTTATCTCCATGGGGGGGTATTATCAGGCTGGGAGACATTTTCTGCATGCAAGCAGGTCTACTTAATTGTAGAGATAGTTGCATGATGTGTAACATTTACGCGCATGTTAATTTGGGGTTGTGTTATGCGAATTAACACAACCAGAGTGTCGCATTCTGGCAGTCAGTGGCATGTCCGTGAACCGAGCTGGGTAGCGGCGAGCCGTTGTGACCCGGCCGGGCGGGAGGTCAGTCGGTGTGGCGCATAGACTGAGAGAGGTCAGGTTGGGGTGGAATTCTTTTTCCACGCTGTTACTCGCGTCGCCATTGCAATCTTGCATAGTCCAAAGGGTGGATTGCAGTTGCATGGTGGCGTGAGGAATTGCGTGGAGTTTCTTTGGGAAGAAACTGGTGGGGATTAGGTGGTGAGTGAGGTGGAGTAAAGGTAAGTGGAGCCACGTGGAGCCACGTGGAGCTAGCTAGTGGAGTTGCCTTTGTGTGGAGAGGCTGAGCTAGTGAGTGGAGTAGCTAAGTGGAAATGGGAGGGCCCATATTGCCACGTGCTCTGAGTCATTGCTGTGTGAGGCGGTGGAGCCTTGCTGTGTGATGTGGAATCACGTACAGCTGCTCAGAGTTTAGCTAGCTGTGTGGAGTTGCCTTTGTGTGGAGTAGCTAAGTGGAAATGGTAGGAACCATCTAGCCACGTAACTCTGAGTCACGCTGTGTGAAGTGGAATCACGTTCAGCTACCAGAGTTTAGCTAAGTGGATTAGGTGGAGTTGTCTCTAAGGGGAGTCTGGTTTTGTCCTGCCTCATGAGAGAGAGGAATCGTCTGGGTAAGACTGAGCCTTTACGTGGAGCTAGCTAGTGGAGTCGTCTCTGAGTGGAGTGACTCTGAGTCTAGCTGTGTGGAGAGAGGTGGAGTTTCTTGGAGTTTCTTTGCAGAAGAAACCGGGTGTGGAGCTGAGGTGGAAGAGTGAGGAGAGTGGAGTGTCTTGTGGAGCGGTGGAGCTACCCACGCCCGCGCGCGCCCACGCCCTCGTGTGTACTCCCGCGCGCACTCGCGCCCTCGTGTGTACTCCCGCGCGCACTCGCGCCCTCGTGTGTACTCCCGCGCGCACTCGCGCCCTCGTGTGTACGCGTGCACGCGTACACACTACCTCCTCGAGAGAGGAAGGTCTTAAGTGGAGTAAGGAAACTCGTAAGGCTTACAATTAAGTTTTATAGCCAGGTAGCGAGTGAATGGGGTGTGAGTCTTAATCATGACTTCTTTTTCAGGGTGAACTTATTTAAATAAACTAAAGAAGTATGTCTACTTGTTTACTTACAAACACTCTGGGTACATTAAGATTTAAACTTAGGCCCTACAGAGCCTCCGAAGGTGAGTGAATAGAGGTTGGTGTCGGAAGGCTGGTACATATCCTACAGTTTTATCATCACGAGTTCTACATAATAATTATATTGTTACTTACTTACAATAATATGTAAGGAGGGCAAAAAACCCTACGACACGATCCTTATGGTATGTAACAAGTACCGATACACACAGTATTAAGAAAATATATATTACGTCCTCACGTATATTTCGTAGATTCTATATAACGAAAAAAGAAACTAGACGCAGGATTGGAATGGGATAGGGTTTAAAAGAAAGCGAAAAATATTTATGATATCACAACATAACTCTTTGCTATATTGGATCGGTATCCATCTCATGAAAAATAGTTATTTACTAAAATTTTGATGTCATGAAAGAAACAATAATAGCTTCTAAGCTAAGATACCAATTGAACCAAGTGCTGTGTTTATTAGTTGGTAATTTCATAAGGAATATCTGATATCTTTTCCATCAATATTGGTAAAGTATTAGATCCACCATACTAATTTTATCATTTGTTTTAACCCAAATAAATTCCTTGATAGCAATAAAAGTTGCTGGTGAAATGAACTGAAACTAAGCTGAATGTCTTACATTATTCCTATGTACAACATAGTTTAAAAAGAACAAAATCGAAGAGGAAAAAAAATCCAAAATTTCCCGAAGTAGCAAAAGTGACCAAAATAATCCCATAGGTTGAGATCAATTGTACACATCCACGAGGGTCTGTAAGATGGTTAAACGTGTTGTAAGGCATAGTTATGAACTGCTTTGAGCTGTAACAGTCATTACAAGAATATTCGTAGAAGTTAAGAGTATATGTGTTCCTTACGGGGTAACAGGTCCTGTGTAGGAGTATACGTGGGTTACTGATAGCTCTTGATGGAGCTTGACACTGCAATAAAAGTACTGCATTACATTTTTTTAATGAAAATAAATACCTTCCATAGCCATTGGCACCGGTGACAGTCAGTAGTGAAGATTTTGATCGGCTATGTATACTACAGGAGTATTCAAACAGACTCTGCCATCCTGAAATAGTGGTAAAAAATTGGAAATATGAGTGTAGCATCTGATACATCTAATTAAACTGTACAACTGTCATTATGAATATTTGTTCTATGACTAATAAATACGCAGTAAAATGAAACTTAATATTTATATAAAAACATGAATTTCCTCCTCATTATCTGGAAAGCTATTAGAGATATTGGAAATATCATTGTAGCATCTGATACACCTAATTAAACTGTACAACTGTCTTTATGAATATTTGTTCTATGACTAATAATTACCCAGTAAATTGAAACTTAATATTTATATAAAAACATGACTTTCCTCCTCATTTTCCCAAAAGCTATTAGAGATATTGGAAATATCATTGCAGCATCTGATACACCTAATAAAACTGTACAACTGTCATTAGGAATATTGCTTCTATGACTAATAATTACGCAGTAAAATGAAACTTAATATTTATTTAAAAACATGAATTTCCTCCTCATTTTCTCGAAAGCTATTAAAGACATTGGAAATATCATTGCAGCATTTGATACACCTAATTAAACTGTACAACTGATTTTATGAATATTTGTTCTATGACTAATAATTACGAAGTAAAATTAAACTTTATATTTATATAATAACATGAATTTCCTTCTCATTTTCCCGAAAGCTATTAGAGATATTGGAAATATCACTGCAGCATCTGATACACCTAATTAAACTGTACCCTTGTCATAATGAATATTTGTTCTATGACTAATAATTACGCAGTAAAATGGAACTTAATATTTATATAAAAACATGACTTTCCTCCTCATTTTCTCGAAAGCCATTAGAGATATCCGATATATCACTGCAGCATCTGATACACCTAATTAAACTGTACAACTGTCATTATGAATATTTGTTCTTTGACTAATAATTACGCAGTAAAATGAAACTTAATATTTAAATAAAAACATGACTTTCCTCCTCATTTTCCCAAAAGCTATTAGAAATATTGGAAATATCATTGCCGCATCTGATACACCTAATTAAACTGTAAAACTGATATTATGAATATTTGTTCCATGACTAATAATTACGTAGTAAAAGTAAACTTAATATTTATTTAAAAACATAACTTTCCTCCTCATTTTCTCGAAAGCTATTAGAGATATTGGAAATATCATTGCAGCATCTGATACACCTAATTAAACTGTACAACTGATATAATGAATATTTGTTCTATGGCTAAAAATTACGCAGTAAAATGAATCTTAATATTTATATAAAAACGTGATTTTCCTCCTCATTTTCTCGAAAGCTATTAGAGATAGTGGAAATATAATTACAGCATCTGATACACCTAATTAAACAGTAACACTGTCATTATGAACATTTGTTATATGACTAATAATTACGCAGTAAAATGAAACTTAATTTTTATATAAAAAAATGACTTTCCTCCTCATTTTCTCGAAAGCTATTAGAGTTATTGGAAATATCATTGCAGCATCTGATAGACCTAATTAAACTGTACAACTGTCATTATGAATATTTGTTCTATGACTAATAATTACGCAGTAAAATTAAACTTAATATTTATATAAAAACATGAATTTCTTCCTCATTTTCTCGAAAGCTATTAGATATATTGGAAATATCACTGTAGCATCTGATAGACCTAATTAAACTGTAAAATTGACATTATGAATATTTGTTCTATGACTAATAATTACGCAGTAAAATTAAACTTAATATTTATTTAAAAACATGACTTTCCTCCTTATTTTCTCGAAAGCTATTAGAGATATTGGAAATATCATTGCAGCATCTGATACACCTAATTAAACTGTACAACTGATATTATGAATATTTGTTCTATGGCTAATAATTACGCAGTAAAATGAAACTTAATATTTATATAAAAACAAACTTTCCTCCTCATTTTCTCAAAAGCTATTATAGATATTGGAAATATCATTGCAGCATCTGATACACCTAATTTAACTGTACAACTGTCATTAGGAATATTTGTTATATGACTAATACTTACGCAGTAAAATGAAACTTAATATTTATATAAAAACGTGACTTTCCTCCTCATTTTCTCGAAAGCTATTAGAGAAATTGGAAATATCATTACAGCATCTGATACACCTAATTAAACTGTACAACTGTCATTATGAATATTTGTTCTATGACCAATAATTACGCAGTAAAATGAAGCTTAATTTTTATATATAAACATGACTTTCCTCCTCATTTTCTCGAAAGCTATTAGAGATATTGGAAATATCATTGCAGCATCTGATACACCTAATTAAACTGTACAAACGTCAATTTGAATATTTGTTCTAAGACTAATAATTACGCAGTAAAATTAAACTTAATATTTATATAAAAACATGATTTTCTTCCTCATTTTCTCGAAGTTAAAAGTATATGTGTTCCTTACGGGGTAACAGGTCCTGTGTAGGAGTATACGTGGGTTACTGATAGCTCTTGATGAAGCTTGACACTGCAATAAAAGTACTGCATTACATTTTTTTAATGATAATAAATCACTTCCATAGCCATTGGCACCGGTGACAGTCAGTAGTGAAGATTTTGATCGGCCGGTCATGACCGAACGAGCGGTGGGAATGGAGTTGTTTTCTGCCTCTATATAGATACCTAATTCTAGTGAGCCTTATCTTGATGCAGCAGCATTTCAGAAGGTCAGAGGAAAGCTATGTATACTACAGGAGTATTCAAACAGACTCTGCCATCCTGAAATAGTGTATAAAAATTGGTTTTCATCACATTTTCTACTGAAACTAGCTGTAACTCCTTTCGTTTTACTCGTATGGAGTTTTCAATCATGGATTCAGAATCTGCAGAGTTTTCCGATCCTTATGGTATGTAACAAGTACCGATAAACACAGTATTAAGAAAATATATATTACGTCCTCAAGTAAATTACGTAGATTCTATATAACGAAAAAAGAAACTAGACGCAGGATTGGAATGGGATAGGGTTCAAAAGAAAGCGAAAAATATTTATGATATCACAACATAACTCTTTGCTATATTGGATCGGTATCCATCTCATGAAAAATAGTTATTTACTAAAATTTTGATGTCATGAAACAAACAATAATAGCTTCTAAGCTAAGATACCAATTGAACCAAGTGCTGTGTTAATTAGTTGGTAATTTCATAAGGAATATCTGATATCTTTTCCATCAATATTGGTAAAGTATTAGATCCACCATACTAATTTTATCATTTGTTTTAACCCAAATAAATTCCTTGATAGCAATAAAAGTTGCTGGTGAAATGAACTGAAACTAAGCTGAATGTCTTACATTATTCCTATGTACAACATAGTTTAAAAAGAACAAAATCGAAGAGGAAAAAAAATCCAAAATTTCCCGAAGTAGCAAAAGTGACCAAAATAATACCATAGGTTGAGATCAATTGTACACATCCACGAGGGTCTGTAAGATGGTTAAACGTGTTGTAAGGCATAGTTATGAACTGCTTTGAGCTGTAACAGTCATTACAAGAATATTCGTAGAAGTTAAGAGTATTTGTGTTCCTTACGGGGTAACAGGTCCTGTGTAGGAGTATACGTGGGTTACTGATAGCTCTTGATGGAGCTTGACACTGCAATAAAAGTACTGCATTACATTTTTTTAATGAAAATAAATCACTTCCATAGCCATTGGCACCGGTGACAGTCAGTAGTGAAGATTTTGATCAGCCAGTCATGACCGAACGAGCGGTGGGAATGGAGTTGTTTTCTGCCTCTATATAGATACCTAATTCTAGTGAGCCTTATCTTAATGCAGCAGCATTTCAGAAGGTCAGAGGAAGGCTATGTATACTACAGGAGTATTCAAACAGACTCTGCCATCCTGAAATAGTGTATAAAAATTGGTTTTCATCACATTTTCTACTGAAACTAGCTGTAACTCCTTTCGTTTTACTCGTATTGAGTTTTCAATCATGGATTCAGAATCTGCAGAGTTTTCCGATCCTTATGGTATGTAACAAGTACCGATAAACACAGTATTAAGAAAATATATATTACGTCCTCACGTATATTTCGTAGATTCTATATAACGAAAAAAGAAACTAGACGCAGGATTGGAATGGGATAGGGTTTAAAAGAAAGCGAAAAATATTTATGATATCACAACATAACTCTTTGCTATATTGGATCGGTATCCATCTCATGAAAAATAGTTATTTACTAAAATTTTGATGTCATGAAAGAAACAATAATAGCTTCTAAGCTAAGATACCAATTGAACCAAGTGCTGTGTTTATTAGTTGGTAATTTCATAAGGAATATCTGATATCTTTTCCATCAATATTGGTAAAGTATTAGATCCACCATACTAATTTTATCATTTGTTTTAACCCAAATAAATTCCTTGATAGCAATAAAAGTTGCTGGTGAAATGAACTGAAACTAAGCTGAATGTCTTACATTATTCCTATGTACAACATAGTTTAAAAAGAACAAAATCGAAGAGGAAAAAAAATCCAAAATTTCCCGAAGTAGCAAAAGTGACCAAAATAATCCCATAGGTTGAGATCAATTGTACACATCCACGAGGGTCTGTAAGATGGTTAAACGTGTTGTAAGGCATAGTTATGAACTGCTTTGAGCTGTAACAGTCATTACAAGAATATTCGTAGAAGTTAAGAGTATATGTGTTCCTTACGGGGTAACAGGTCCTGTGTAGGAGTATACGTGGGTTACTGATAGCTCTTGATGGAGCTTGACACTGCAATAAAAGTACTGCATTACATTTTTTTAATGAAAATAAATACCTTCCATAGCCATTGGCACCGGTGACAGTCAGTAGTGAAGATTTTGATCGGCTATGTATACTACAGGAGTATTCAAACAGACTCTGCCATCCTGAAATAGTGGTAAAAAATTGGAAATATGAGTGTAGCATCTGATACATCTAATTAAACTGTACAACTGTCATTATGAATATTTGTTCTATGACTAATAAATACGCAGTAAAATGAAACTTAATATTTATATAAAAACATGAATTTCCTCCTCATTATCTGGAAAGCTATTAGAGATATTGGAAATATCATTGTAGCATCTGATACACCTAATTAAACTGTACAACTGTCTTTATGAATATTTGTTCTATGACTAATAATTACCCAGTAAATTGAAACTTAATATTTATATAAAAACATGACTTTCCTCCTCATTTTCCCAAAAGCTATTAGAGATATTGGAAATATCATTGCAGCATCTGATACACCTAATAAAACTGTACAACTGTCATTAGGAATATTGCTTCTATGACTAATAATTACGCAGTAAAATGAAACTTAATATTTATTTAAAAACATGAATTTCCTCCTCATTTTCTCGAAAGCTATTAAAGACATTGGAAATATCATTGCAGCATTTGATACACCTAATTAAACTGTACAACTGATTTTATGAATATTTGTTCTATGACTAATAATTACGAAGTAAAATTAAACTTTATATTTATATAATAACATGAATTTCCTTCTCATTTTCCCGAAAGCTATTAGAGATATTGGAAATATCACTGCAGCATCTGATACACCTAATTAAACTGTACCCTTGTCATAATGAATATTTGTTCTATGACTAATAATTACGCAGTAAAATGGAACTTAATATTTATATAAAAACATGACTTTCCTCCTCATTTTCTCGAAAGCCATTAGAGATATCCGATATATCACTGCAGCATCTGATACACCTAATTAAACTGTACAACTGTCATTATGAATATTTGTTCTTTGACTAATAATTACGCAGTAAAATGAAACTTAATATTTAAATAAAAACATGACTTTCCTCCTCATTTTCCCAAAAGCTATTAGAAATATTGGAAATATCATTGCCGCATCTGATACACCTAATTAAACTGTAAAACTGATATTATGAATATTTGTTCCATGACTAATAATTACGTAGTAAAAGTAAACTTAATATTTATTTAAAAACATAACTTTCCTCCTCATTTTCTCGAAAGCTATTAGAGATATTGGAAATATCATTGCAGCATCTGATACACCTAATTAAACTGTACAACTGATATAATGAATATTTGTTCTATGGCTAAAAATTACGCAGTAAAATGAATCTTAATATTTATATAAAAACGTGATTTTCCTCCTCATTTTCTCGAAAGCTATTAGAGATAGTGGAAATATAATTACAGCATCTGATACACCTAATTAAACAGTAACACTGTCATTATGAACATTTGTTATATGACTAATAATTACGCAGTAAAATGAAACTTAATTTTTATATAAAAAAATGACTTTCCTCCTCATTTTCTCGAAAGCTATTAGAGTTATTGGAAATATCATTGCAGCATCTGATAGACCTAATTAAACTGTACAACTGTCATTATGAATATTTGTTCTATGACTAATAATTACGCAGTAAAATTAAACTTAATATTTATATAAAAACATGAATTTCTTCCTCATTTTCTCGAAAGCTATTAGATATATTGGAAATATCACTGTAGCATCTGATAGACCTAATTAAACTGTAAAATTGACATTATGAATATTTGTTCTATGACTAATAATTACGCAGTAAAATTAAACTTAATATTTATTTAAAAACATGACTTTCCTCCTTATTTTCTCGAAAGCTATTAGAGATATTGGAAATATCATTGCAGCATCTGATACACCTAATTAAACTGTACAACTGATATTATGAATATTTGTTCTATGGCTAATAATTACGCAGTAAAATGAAACTTAATATTTATATAAAAACAAACTTTCCTCCTCATTTTCTCAAAAGCTATTATAGATATTGGAAATATCATTGCAGCATCTGATACACCTAATTTAACTGTACAACTGTCATTAGGAATATTTGTTATATGACTAATACTTACGCAGTAAAATGAAACTTAATATTTATATAAAAACGTGACTTTCCTCCTCATTTTCTCGAAAGCTATTAGAGAAATTGGAAATATCATTACAGCATCTGATACACCTAATTAAACTGTACAACTGTCATTATGAATATTTGTTCTATGACCAATAATTACGCAGTAAAATGAAGCTTAATTTTTATATATAAACATGACTTTCCTCCTCATTTTCTCGAAAGCTATTAGAGATATTGGAAATATCATTGCAGCATCTGATACACCTAATTAAACTGTACAAACGTCAATTTGAATATTTGTTCTAAGACTAATAATTACGCAGTAAAATTAAACTTAATATTTATATAAAAACATGATTTTCTTCCTCATTTTCTCGAAGTTAAAAGTATATGTGTTCCTTACGGGGTAACAGGTCCTGTGTAGGAGTATACGTGGGTTACTGATAGCTCTTGATGAAGCTTGACACTGCAATAAAAGTACTGCATTACATTTTTTTAATGATAATAAATCACTTCCATAGCCATTGGCACCGGTGACAGTCAGTAGTGAAGATTTTGATCGGCCGGTCATGACCGAACGAGCGGTGGGAATGGAGTTGTTTTCTGCCTCTATATAGATACCTAATTCTAGTGAGCCTTATCTTGATGCAGCAGCATTTCAGAAGGTCAGAGGAAAGCTATGTATACTACAGGAGTATTCAAACAGACTCTGCCATCCTGAAATAGTGTATAAAAATTGGTTTTCATCACATTTTCTACTGAAACTAGCTGTAACTCCTTTCGTTTTACTCGTATGGAGTTTTCAATCATGGATTCAGAATCTGCAGAGTTTTCCGATCCTTATGGTATGTAACAAGTACCGATAAACACAGTATTAAGAAAATATATATTACGTCCTCAAGTAAATTACGTAGATTCTATATAACGAAAAAAGAAACTAGACGCAGGATTGGAATGGGATAGGGTTCAAAAGAAAGCGAAAAATATTTATGATATCACAACATAACTCTTTGCTATATTGGATCGGTATCCATCTCATGAAAAATAGTTATTTACTAAAATTTTGATGTCATGAAACAAACAATAATAGCTTCTAAGCTAAGATACCAATTGAACCAAGTGCTGTGTTAATTAGTTGGTAATTTCATAAGGAATATCTGATATCTTTTCCATCAATATTGGTAAAGTATTAGATCCACCATACTAATTTTATCATTTGTTTTAACCCAAATAAATTCCTTGATAGCAATAAAAGTTGCTGGTGAAATGAACTGAAACTAAGCTGAATGTCTTACATTATTCCTATGTACAACATAGTTTAAAAAGAACAAAATCGAAGAGGAAAAAAAATCCAAAATTTCCCGAAGTAGCAAAAGTGACCAAAATAATACCATAGGTTGAGATCAATTGTACACATCCACGAGGGTCTGTAAGATGGTTAAACGTGTTGTAAGGCATAGTTATGAACTGCTTTGAGCTGTAACAGTCATTACAAGAATATTCGTAGAAGTTAAGAGTATTTGTGTTCCTTACGGGGTAACAGGTCCTGTGTAGGAGTATACGTGGGTTACTGATAGCTCTTGATGGAGCTTGACACTGCAATAAAAGTACTGCATTACATTTTTTTAATGAAAATAAATCACTTCCATAGCCATTGGCACCGGTGACAGTCAGTAGTGAAGATTTTGATCAGCCAGTCATGACCGAACGAGCGGTGGGAATGGAGTTGTTTTCTGCCTCTATATAGATACCTAATTCTAGTGAGCCTTATCTTAATGCAGCAGCATTTCAGAAGGTCAGAGGAAGGCTATGTATACTACAGGAGTATTCAAACAGACTCTGCCATCCTGAAATAGTGTATAAAAATTGGTTTTCATCACATTTTCTACTGAAACTAGCTGTAACTCCTTTCGTTTTACTCGTATTGAGTTTTCAATCATGGATTCAGAATCTGCAGAGTTTTCCGATCCTTATGGTATGTAACAAGTACCGATAAACACAGTATTAAGAAAATATATATTACGTCCTCACGTATATTTCGTAGATTCTATATAACGAAAAAAGAAACTAGACGCAGGATTGGAATGGGATAGGGTTTAAAAGAAAGCGAAAAATATTTATGATATCACAACATAACTCTTTGCTATATTGGATCGGTATCCATCTCATGAAAAATAGTTATTTACTAAAATTTTGATGTCATGAAAGAAACAATAATAGCTTCTAAGCTAAGATACCAATTGAACCAAGTGCTGTGTTTATTAGTTGGTAATTTCATAAGGAATATCTGATATCTTTTCCATCAATATTGGTAAAGTATTAGATCCACCATACTAATTTTATCATTTGTTTTAACCCAAATAAATTCCTTGATAGCAATAAAAGTTGCTGGTGAAATGAACTGAAACTAAGCTGAATGTCTTACATTATTCCTATGTACAACATAGTTTAAAAAGAACAAAATCGAAGAGGAAAAAAAATCCAAAATTTCCCGAAGTAGCAAAAGTGACCAAAATAATCCCATAGGTTGAGATCAATTGTACACATCCACGAGGGTCTGTAAGATGGTTAAACGTGTTGTAAGGCATAGTTATGAACTGCTTTGAGCTGTAACAGTCATTACAAGAATATTCGTAGAAGTTAAGAGTATATGTGTTCCTTACGGGGTAACAGGTCCTGTGTAGGAGTATACGTGGGTTACTGATAGCTCTTGATGGAGCTTGACACTGCAATAAAAGTACTGCATTACATTTTTTTAATGAAAATAAATACCTTCCATAGCCATTGGCACCGGTGACAGTCAGTAGTGAAGATTTTGATCGGCTATGTATACTACAGGAGTATTCAAACAGACTCTGCCATCCTGAAATAGTGGTAAAAAATTGGAAATATGAGTGTAGCATCTGATACATCTAATTAAACTGTACAACTGTCATTATGAATATTTGTTCTATGACTAATAAATACGCAGTAAAATGAAACTTAATATTTATATAAAAACATGAATTTCCTCCTCATTATCTGGAAAGCTATTAGAGATATTGGAAATATCATTGTAGCATCTGATACACCTAATTAAACTGTACAACTGTCTTTATGAATATTTGTTCTATGACTAATAATTACCCAGTAAATTGAAACTTAATATTTATATAAAAACATGACTTTCCTCCTCATTTTCCCAAAAGCTATTAGAGATATTGGAAATATCATTGCAGCATCTGATACACCTAATAAAACTGTACAACTGTCATTAGGAATATTGCTTCTATGACTAATAATTACGCAGTAAAATGAAACTTAATATTTATTTAAAAACATGAATTTCCTCCTCATTTTCTCGAAAGCTATTAAAGACATTGGAAATATCATTGCAGCATTTGATACACCTAATTAAACTGTACAACTGATTTTATGAATATTTGTTCTATGACTAATAATTACGAAGTAAAATTAAACTTTATATTTATATAATAACATGAATTTCCTTCTCATTTTCCCGAAAGCTATTAGAGATATTGGAAATATCACTGCAGCATCTGATACACCTAATTAAACTGTACCCTTGTCATAATGAATATTTGTTCTATGACTAATAATTACGCAGTAAAATGGAACTTAATATTTATATAAAAACATGACTTTCCTCCTCATTTTCTCGAAAGCCATTAGAGATATCCGATATATCACTGCAGCATCTGATACACCTAATTAAACTGTACAACTGTCATTATGAATATTTGTTCTTTGACTAATAATTACGCAGTAAAATGAAACTTAATATTTAAATAAAAACATGACTTTCCTCCTCATTTTCCCAAAAGCTATTAGAAATATTGGAAATATCATTGCCGCATCTGATACACCTAATTAAACTGTAAAACTGATATTATGAATATTTGTTCCATGACTAATAATTACGTAGTAAAAGTAAACTTAATATTTATTTAAAAACATAACTTTCCTCCTCATTTTCTCGAAAGCTATTAGAGATATTGGAAATATCATTGCAGCATCTGATACACCTAATTAAACTGTACAACTGATATAATGAATATTTGTTCTATGGCTAAAAATTACGCAGTAAAATGAATCTTAATATTTATATAAAAACGTGATTTTCCTCCTCATTTTCTCGAAAGCTATTAGAGATAGTGGAAATATAATTACAGCATCTGATACACCTAATTAAACAGTAACACTGTCATTATGAACATTTGTTATATGACTAATAATTACGCAGTAAAATGAAACTTAATTTTTATATAAAAAAATGACTTTCCTCCTCATTTTCTCGAAAGCTATTAGAGTTATTGGAAATATCATTGCAGCATCTGATAGACCTAATTAAACTGTACAACTGTCATTATGAATATTTGTTCTATGACTAATAATTACGCAGTAAAATTAAACTTAATATTTATTTAAAAACATGACTTTCCTCCTTATTTTCTCGAAAGCTATTAGAGATATTGGAAATATCATTGCAGCATCTGATACACCTAATTAAACTGTACAACTGATATTATGAATATTTGTTCTATGGCTAATAATTACGCAGTAAAATGAAACTTAATATTTATATAAAAACAAACTTTCCTCCTCATTTTCTCAAAAGCTATTATAGATATTGGAAATATCATTGCAGCATCTGATACACCTAATTTAACTGTACAACTGTCATTAGGAATATTTGTTATATGACTAATACTTACGCAGTAAAATGAAACTTAATATTTATATAAAAACGTGACTTTCCTCCTCATTTTCTCGAAAGCTATTAGAGAAATTGGAAATATCATTACAGCATCTGATACACCTAATTAAACTGTACAACTGTCATTATGAATATTTGTTCTATGACCAATAATTACGCAGTAAAATGAAGCTTAATTTTTATATATAAACATGACTTTCCTCCTCATTTTCTCGAAAGCTATTAGAGATATTGGAAATATCATTGCAGCATCTGATACACCTAATTAAACTGTACAAACGTCAATTTGAATATTTGTTCTAAGACTAATAATTACGCAGTAAAATTAAACTTAATATTTATATAAAAACATGATTTTCTTCCTCATTTTCTCGAAGTTAAAAGTATATGTGTTCCTTACGGGGTAACAGGTCCTGTGTAGGAGTATACGTGGGTTACTGATAGCTCTTGATGAAGCTTGACACTGCAATAAAAGTACTGCATTACATTTTTTTAATGATAATAAATCACTTCCATAGCCATTGGCACCGGTGACAGTCAGTAGTGAAGATTTTGATCGGCCGGTCATGACCGAACGAGCGGTGGGAATGGAGTTGTTTTCTGCCTCTATATAGATACCTAATTCTAGTGAGCCTTATCTTGATGCAGCAGCATTTCAGAAGGTCAGAGGAAAGCTATGTATACTACAGGAGTATTCAAACAGACTCTGCCATCCTGAAATAGTGTATAAAAATTGGTTTTCATCACATTTTCTACTGAAACTAGCTGTAACTCCTTTCGTTTTACTCGTATGGAGTTTTCAATCATGGATTCAGAATCTGCAGAGTTTTCCGATCCTTATGGTATGTAACAAGTACCGATAAACACAGTATTAAGAAAATATATATTACGTCCTCACGTAAATTACGTAGATTCTATATAACGAAAAAAGAAACTAGACGCAGGATTGGAATGGGATAGGGTTCAAAAGAAAGCGAAAAATATTTATGATATCACAACATAACTCTTTGCTATATTGGATCGGTATCCATCTCATGAAAAATAGTTATTTACTAAAATTTTGATGTCATGAAACAAACAATAATAGCTTCTAAGCTAAGATACCAATTGAACCAAGTGCTGTGTTAATTAGTTGGTAATTTCATAAGGAATATCCGATATCCTTTTCCATCAATATTGGTAAAGTATTAGATCCACCATACTAATTTTATCATTTGTTTTAACCCAAATAAATTCCTTGATAGCAATAAAAGTTGCTGGTGAAATGAACTGAAACTAAGCTGAATGTCTTACATTATTCCTATGTACAACATAGTTTAAAAAGAACAAAATCGAAGAGGAAAAAAAATCCAAAATTTCCCGAAGTAGCAAAAGTGACCAAAATAATACCATAGGTTGAGATCAATTGTACACATCCACGAGGGTCTGTAAGATGGTTAAACGTGTTGTAAGGCATAGTTATGAACTGCTTTGAGCTGTAACAGTCATTACAAGAATATTCGTAGAAGTTAAGAGTATTTGTGTTCCTTACGGGGTAACAGGTCCTGTGTAGGAGTATACGTGGGTTACTGATAGCTCTTGATGGAGCTTGACACTGCAATAAAAGTACTGCATTACATTTTTTTAATGAAAATAAATCACTTCCATAGCCATTGGCACCGGTGACAGTCAGTAGTGAAGATTTTGATCAGCCAGTCATGACCGAACGAGCGGTGGGAATGGAGTTGTTTTCTGCCTCTATATAGATACCTAATTCTAGTGAGCCTTATCTTAATGCAGCAGCATTTCAGAAGGTCAGAGGAAGGCTATGTATACTACAGGAGTATTCAAACAGACTCTGCCATCCTGAAATAGTGTATAAAAATTGGTTTTCATCACATTTTCTACTGAAACTAGCTGTAACTCCTTTCGTTTTACTCGTATTGAGTTTTCAATCATGGATTCAGAATCTGCAGAGTTTTCCGATCCTTATGGTATGTAACAAGTACCGATAAACACAGTATTAAGAAAATATATATTACGTCCTCACGTATATTTCGTAGATTCTATATAACGAAAAAAGAAACTAGACGCAGGATTGGAATGGGATAGGGTTTAAAAGAAAGCGAAAAATATTTATGATATCACAACATAACTCTTTGCTATATTGGATCGGTATCCATCTCATGAAAAATAGTTATTTACTAAAATTTTGATGTCATGAAAGAAACAATAATAGCTTCTAAGCTAAGATACCAATTGAACCAAGTGCTGTGTTTATTAGTTGGTAATTTCATAAGGAATATCTGATATCTTTTCCATCAATATTGGTAAAGTATTAGATCCACCATACTAATTTTATCATTTGTTTTAACCCAAATAAATTCCTTGATAGCAATAAAAGTTGCTGGTGAAATGAACTGAAACTAAGCTGAATGTCTTACATTATTCCTATGTACAACATAGTTTAAAAAGAACAAAATCGAAGAGGAAAAAAAATCCAAAATTTCCCGAAGTAGCAAAAGTGACCAAAATAATCCCATAGGTTGAGATCAATTGTACACATCCACGAGGGTCTGTAAGATGGTTAAACGTGTTGTAAGGCATAGTTATGAACTGCTTTGAGCTGTAACAGTCATTACAAGAATATTCGTAGAAGTTAAGAGTATATGTGTTCCTTACGGGGTAACAGGTCCTGTGTAGGAGTATACGTGGGTTACTGATAGCTCTTGATGGAGCTTGACACTGCAATAAAAGTACTGCATTACATTTTTTTAATGAAAATAAATACCTTCCATAGCCATTGGCACCGGTGACAGTCAGTAGTGAAGATTTTGATCGGCTATGTATACTACAGGAGTATTCAAACAGACTCTGCCATCCTGAAATAGTGGTAAAAAATTGGAAATATGAGTGTAGCATCTGATACATCTAATTAAACTGTACAACTGTCATTATGAATATTTGTTCTATGACTAATAAATACGCAGTAAAATGAAACTTAATATTTATATAAAAACATGAATTTCCTCCTCATTATCTGGAAAGCTATTAGAGATATTGGAAATATCATTGTAGCATCTGATA
Organism: Metacarcinus magister; assembly: GCA_029783475.1. Classification (NCBI taxonomy): domain Eukaryota; kingdom Metazoa; phylum Arthropoda; class Malacostraca; order Decapoda; family Cancridae; genus Metacarcinus; species Metacarcinus magister. The sequence continues at coordinate 13,180,244 of JAPQNM010000042.1, forward strand.
CACCTAATTAAACTGTACAACTGTCTTTATGAATATTTGTTCTATGACTAATAATTACCCAGTAAATTGAAACTTAATATTTATATAAAAACATGACTTTCCTCCTCATTTTCCCAAAAGCTATTAGAGATATTGGAAATATCATTGCAGCATCTGATACACCTAATAAAACTGTACAACTGTCATTAGGAATATTGCTTCTATGACTAATAATTACGCAGTAAAATGAAACTTAATATTTATTTAAAAACATGAATTTCCTCCTCATTTTCTCGAAAGCTATTAAAGACATTGGAAATATCATTGCAGCATTTGATACACCTAATTAAACTGTACAACTGATTTTATGAATATTTGTTCTATGACTAATAATTACGAAGTAAAATTAAACTTTATATTTATATAATAACATGAATTTCCTTCTCATTTTCCCGAAAGCTATTAGAGATATTGGAAATATCACTGCAGCATCTGATACACCTAATTAAACTGTACCCTTGTCATAATGAATATTTGTTCTATGACTAATAATTACGCAGTAAAATGGAACTTAATATTTATATAAAAACATGACTTTCCTCCTCATTTTCTCGAAAGCCATTAGAGATATCCGATATATCACTGCAGCATCTGATACACCTAATTAAACTGTACAACTGTCATTATGAATATTTGTTCTTTGACTAATAATTACGCAGTAAAATGAAACTTAATATTTAAATAAAAACATGACTTTCCTCCTCATTTTCCCAAAAGCTATTAGAAATATTGGAAATATCATTGCCGCATCTGATACACCTAATTAAACTGTAAAACTGATATTATGAATATTTGTTCCATGACTAATAATTACGTAGTAAAAGTAAACTTAATATTTATTTAAAAACATAACTTTCCTCCTCATTTTCTCGAAAGCTATTAGAGATATTGGAAATATCATTGCAGCATCTGATACACCTAATTAAACTGTACAACTGATATAATGAATATTTGTTCTATGGCTAAAAATTACGCAGTAAAATGAATCTTAATATTTATATAAAAACGTGATTTTCCTCCTCATTTTCTCGAAAGCTATTAGAGATAGTGGAAATATAATTACAGCATCTGATACACCTAATTAAACAGTAACACTGTCATTATGAACATTTGTTATATGACTAATAATTACGCAGTAAAATGAAACTTAATTTTTATATAAAAAAATGACTTTCCTCCTCATTTTCTCGAAAGCTATTAGAGTTATTGGAAATATCATTGCAGCATCTGATAGACCTAATTAAACTGTACAACTGTCATTATGAATATTTGTTCTATGACTAATAATTACGCAGTAAAATTAAACTTAATATTTATATAAAAACATGAATTTCTTCCTCATTTTCTCGAAAGCTATTAGATATATTGGAAATATCACTGTAGCATCTGATAGACCTAATTAAACTGTAAAATTGACATTATGAATATTTGTTCTATGACTAATAATTACGCAGTAAAATTAAACTTAATATTTATTTAAAAACATGACTTTCCTCCTTATTTTCTCGAAAGCTATTAGAGATATTGGAAATATCATTGCAGCATCTGATACACCTAATTAAACTGTACAACTGATATTATGAATATTTGTTCTATGGCTAATAATTACGCAGTAAAATGAAACTTAATATTTATATAAAAACAAACTTTCCTCCTCATTTTCTCAAAAGCTATTATAGATATTGGAAATATCATTGCAGCATCTGATACACCTAATTTAACTGTACAACTGTCATTAGGAATATTTGTTATATGACTAATACTTACGCAGTAAAATGAAACTTAATATTTATATAAAAACGTGACTTTCCTCCTCATTTTCTCGAAAGCTATTAGAGAAATTGGAAATATCATTACAGCATCTGATACACCTAATTAAACTGTACAACTGTCATTATGAATATTTGTTCTATGACCAATAATTACGCAGTAAAATGAAGCTTAATTTTTATATATAAACATGACTTTCCTCCTCATTTTCTCGAAAGCTATTAGAGATATTGGAAATATCATTGCAGCATCTGATACACCTAATTAAACTGTACAAACGTCAATTTGAATATTTGTTCTAAGACTAATAATTACGCAGTAAAATTAAACTTAATATTTATATAAAAACATGATTTTCTTCCTCATTTTCTCGAAGTTAAAAGTATATGTGTTCCTTACGGGGTAACAGGTCCTGTGTAGGAGTATACGTGGGTTACTGATAGCTCTTGATGAAGCTTGACACTGCAATAAAAGTACTGCATTACATTTTTTTAATGATAATAAATCACTTCCATAGCCATTGGCACCGGTGACAGTCAGTAGTGAAGATTTTGATCGGCCGGTCATGACCGAACGAGCGGTGGGAATGGAGTTGTTTTCTGCCTCTATATAGATACCTAATTCTAGTGAGCCTTATCTTGATGCAGCAGCATTTCAGAAGGTCAGAGGAAAGCTATGTATACTACAGGAGTATTCAAACAGACTCTGCCATCCTGAAATAGTGTATAAAAATTGGTTTTCATCACATTTTCTACTGAAACTAGCTGTAACTCCTTTCGTTTTACTCGTATGGAGTTTTCAATCATGGATTCAGAATCTGCAGAGTTTTCCGATCCTTATGGTATGTAACAAGTACCGATAAACACAGTATTAAGAAAATATATATTACGTCCTCACGTAAATTACGTAGATTCTATATAACGAAAAAAGAAACTAGACGCAGGATTGGAATGGGATAGGGTTCAAAAGAAAGCGAAAAATATTTATGATATCACAACATAACTCTTTGCTATATTGGATCGGTATCCATCTCATGAAAAATAGTTATTTACTAAAATTTTGATGTCATGAAACAAACAATAATAGCTTCTAAGCTAAGATACCAATTGAACCAAGTGCTGTGTTAATTAGTTGGTAATTTCATAAGGAATATCCGATATCCTTTCCATCAATATTGGTAAAGTATTAGATCCACCATACTAATTTTATCATTTGTTTTAACCCAAATAAATTCCTTGATAGCAATAAAAGTTGCTGGTGAAATGAACTGAAACTAAGCTGAATGTCTTACATTATTCCTATGTACAACATAGTTTAAAAAGAACAAAATCGAAGAGGAAAAAAAATCCAAAATTTCCCGAAGTAGCAAAAGTGACCAAAATAATACCATAGGTTGAGATCAATTGTACACATCCACGAGGGTCTGTAAGATGGTTAAACGTGTTGTAAGGCATAGTTATGAACTGCTTTGAGCTGTAACAGTCATTACAAGAATATTCGTAGAAGTTAAGAGTATTTGTGTTCCTTACGGGGTAACAGGTCCTGTGTAGGAGTATACGTGGGTTACTGATAGCTCTTGATGGAGCTTGACACTGCAATAAAAGTACTGCATTACATTTTTTTAATGAAAATAAATCACTTCCATAGCCATTGGCACCGGTGACAGTCAGTAGTGAAGATTTTGATCAGCCAGTCATGACCGAACGAGCGGTGGGAATGGAGTTGTTTTCTGCCTCTATATAGATACCTAATTCTAGTGAGCCTTATCTTAATGCAGCAGCATTTCAGAAGGTCAGAGGAAGGCTATGTATACTACAGGAGTATTCAAACAGACTCTGCCATCCTGAAATAGTGTATAAAAATTGGTTTTCATCACATTTTCTACTGAAACTAGCTGTAACTCCTTTCGTTTTACTCGTATTGAGTTTTCAATCATGGATTCAGAATCTGCAGAGTTTTCCGATCCTTATGGTATGTAACAAGTACCGATAAACACAGTATTAAGAAAATATATATTACGTCCTCACGTATATTTCGTAGATTCTATATAACGAAAAAAGAAACTAGACGCAGGATTGGAATGGGATAGGGTTTAAAAGAAAGCGAAAAATATTTATGATATCACAACATAACTCTTTGCTATATTGGATCGGTATCCATCTCATGAAAAATAGTTATTTACTAAAATTTTGATGTCATGAAAGAAACAATAATAGCTTCTAAGCTAAGATACCAATTGAACCAAGTGCTGTGTTTATTAGTTGGTAATTTCATAAGGAATATCTGATATCTTTTCCATCAATATTGGTAAAGTATTAGATCCACCATACTAATTTTATCATTTGTTTTAACCCAAATAAATTCCTTGATAGCAATAAAAGTTGCTGGTGAAATGAACTGAAACTAAGCTGAATGTCTTACATTATTCCTATGTACAACATAGTTTAAAAAGAACAAAATCGAAGAGGAAAAAAAATCCAAAATTTCCCGAAGTAGCAAAAGTGACCAAAATAATCCCATAGGTTGAGATCAATTGTACACATCCACGAGGGTCTGTAAGATGGTTAAACGTGTTGTAAGGCATAGTTATGAACTGCTTTGAGCTGTAACAGTCATTACAAGAATATTCGTAGAAGTTAAGAGTATATGTGTTCCTTACGGGGTAACAGGTCCTGTGTAGGAGTATACGTGGGTTACTGATAGCTCTTGATGGAGCTTGACACTGCAATAAAAGTACTGCATTACATTTTTTTAATGAAAATAAATACCTTCCATAGCCATTGGCACCGGTGACAGTCAGTAGTGAAGATTTTGATCGGCTATGTATACTACAGGAGTATTCAAACAGACTCTGCCATCCTGAAATAGTGGTAAAAAATTGGAAATATGAGTGTAGCATCTGATACATCTAATTAAACTGTACAACTGTCATTATGAATATTTGTTCTATGACTAATAAATACGCAGTAAAATGAAACTTAATATTTATATAAAAACATGAATTTCCTCCTCATTATCTGGAAAGCTATTAGAGATATTGGAAATATCATTGTAGCATCTGATACACCTAATTAAACTGTACAACTGTCTTTATGAATATTTGTTCTATGACTAATAATTACCCAGTAAATTGAAACTTAATATTTATATAAAAACATGACTTTCCTCCTCATTTTCCCAAAAGCTATTAGAGATATTGGAAATATCATTGCAGCATCTGATACACCTAATAAAACTGTACAACTGTCATTAGGAATATTGCTTCTATGACTAATAATTACGCAGTAAAATGAAACTTAATATTTATTTAAAAACATGAATTTCCTCCTCATTTTCTCGAAAGCTATTAAAGACATTGGAAATATCATTGCAGCATTTGATACACCTAATTAAACTGTACAACTGATTTTATGAATATTTGTTCTATGACTAATAATTACGAAGTAAAATTAAACTTTATATTTATATAATAACATGAATTTCCTTCTCATTTTCCCGAAAGCTATTAGAGATATTGGAAATATCACTGCAGCATCTGATACACCTAATTAAACTGTACCCTTGTCATAATGAATATTTGTTCTATGACTAATAATTACGCAGTAAAATGGAACTTAATATTTATATAAAAACATGACTTTCCTCCTCATTTTCTCGAAAGCCATTAGAGATATCCGATATATCACTGCAGCATCTGATACACCTAATTAAACTGTACAACTGTCATTATGAATATTTGTTCTTTGACTAATAATTACGCAGTAAAATGAAACTTAATATTTAAATAAAAACATGACTTTCCTCCTCATTTTCCCAAAAGCTATTAGAAATATTGGAAATATCATTGCCGCATCTGATACACCTAATTAAACTGTAAAACTGATATTATGAATATTTGTTCCATGACTAATAATTACGTAGTAAAAGTAAACTTAATATTTATTTAAAAACATAACTTTCCTCCTCATTTTCTCGAAAGCTATTAGAGATATTGGAAATATCATTGCAGCATCTGATACACCTAATTAAACTGTACAACTGATATAATGAATATTTGTTCTATGGCTAAAAATTACGCAGTAAAATGAATCTTAATATTTATATAAAAACGTGATTTTCCTCCTCATTTTCTCGAAAGCTATTAGAGATAGTGGAAATATAATTACAGCATCTGATACACCTAATTAAACAGTAACACTGTCATTATGAACATTTGTTATATGACTAATAATTACGCAGTAAAATGAAACTTAATTTTTATATAAAAAAATGACTTTCCTCCTCATTTTCTCGAAAGCTATTAGAGTTATTGGAAATATCATTGCAGCATCTGATAGACCTAATTAAACTGTACAACTGTCATTATGAATATTTGTTCTATGACTAATAATTACGCAGTAAAATTAAACTTAATATTTATATAAAAACATGAATTTCTTCCTCATTTTCTCGAAAGCTATTAGATATATTGGAAATATCACTGTAGCATCTGATAGACCTAATTAAACTGTAAAATTGACATTATGAATATTTGTTCTATGACTAATAATTACGCAGTAAAATTAAACTTAATATTTATTTAAAAACATGACTTTCCTCCTTATTTTCTCGAAAGCTATTAGAGATATTGGAAATATCATTGCAGCATCTGATACACCTAATTAAACTGTACAACTGATATTATGAATATTTGTTCTATGGCTAATAATTACGCAGTAAAATGAAACTTAATATTTATATAAAAACAAACTTTCCTCCTCATTTTCTCAAAAGCTATTATAGATATTGGAAATATCATTGCAGCATCTGATACACCTAATTTAACTGTACAACTGTCATTAGGAATATTTGTTATATGACTAATACTTACGCAGTAAAATGAAACTTAATATTTATATAAAAACGTGACTTTCCTCCTCATTTTCTCGAAAGCTATTAGAGAAATTGGAAATATCATTACAGCATCTGATACACCTAATTAAACTGTACAACTGTCATTATGAATATTTGTTCTATGACCAATAATTACGCAGTAAAATGAAGCTTAATTTTTATATATAAACATGACTTTCCTCCTCATTTTCTCGAAAGCTATTAGAGATATTGGAAATATCATTGCAGCATCTGATACACCTAATTAAACTGTACAAACGTCAATTTGAATATTTGTTCTAAGACTAATAATTACGCAGTAAAATTAAACTTAATATTTATATAAAAACATGATTTTCTTCCTCATTTTCTCGAAGTTAAAAGTATATGTGTTCCTTACGGGGTAACAGGTCCTGTGTAGGAGTATACGTGGGTTACTGATAGCTCTTGATGAAGCTTGACACTGCAATAAAAGTACTGCATTACATTTTTTTAATGATAATAAATCACTTCCATAGCCATTGGCACCGGTGACAGTCAGTAGTGAAGATTTTGATCGGCCGGTCATGACCGAACGAGCGGTGGGAATGGAGTTGTTTTCTGCCTCTATATAGATACCTAATTCTAGTGAGCCTTATCTTGATGCAGCAGCATTTCAGAAGGTCAGAGGAAAGCTATGTATACTACAGGAGTATTCAAACAGACTCTGCCATCCTGAAATAGTGTATAAAAATTGGTTTTCATCACATTTTCTACTGAAACTAGCTGTAACTCCTTTCGTTTTACTCGTATGGAGTTTTCAATCATGGATTCAGAATCTGCAGAGTTTTCCGATCCTTATGGTATGTAACAAGTACCGATAAACACAGTATTAAGAAAATATATATTACGTCCTCACGTAAATTACGTAGATTCTATATAACGAAAAAAGAAACTAGACGCAGGATTGGAATGGGATAGGGTTCAAAAGAAAGCGAAAAATATTTATGATATCACAACATAACTCTTTGCTATATTGGATCGGTATCCATCTCATGAAAAATAGTTATTTACTAAAATTTTGATGTCATGAAACAAACAATAATAGCTTCTAAGCTAAGATACCAATTGAACCAAGTGCTGTGTTAATTAGTTGGTAATTTCATAAGGAATATCCGATATCCTTTCCATCAATATTGGTAAAGTATTAGATCCACCATACTAATTTTATCATTTGTTTTAACCCAAATAAATTCCTTGATAGCAATAAAAGTTGCTGGTGAAATGAACTGAAACTAAGCTGAATGTCTTACATTATTCCTATGTACAACATAGTTTAAAAAGAACAAAATCGAAGAGGAAAAAAAATCCAAAATTTCCCGAAGTAGCAAAAGTGACCAAAATAATACCATAGGTTGAGATCAATTGTACACATCCACGAGGGTCTGTAAGATGGTTAAACGTGTTGTAAGGCATAGTTATGAACTGCTTTGAGCTGTAACAGTCATTACAAGAATATTCGTAGAAGTTAAGAGTATTTGTGTTCCTTACGGGGTAACAGGTCCTGTGTAGGAGTATACGTGGGTTACTGATAGCTCTTGATGGAGCTTGACACTGCAATAAAAGTACTGCATTACATTTTTTTAATGAAAATAAATCACTTCCATAGCCATTGGCACCGGTGACAGTCAGTAGTGAAGATTTTGATCAGCCAGTCATGACCGAACGAGCGGTGGGAATGGAGTTGTTTTCTGCCTCTATATAGATACCTAATTCTAGTGAGCCTTATCTTAATGCAGCAGCATTTCAGAAGGTCAGAGGAAGGCTATGTATACTACAGGAGTATTCAAACAGACTCTGCCATCCTGAAATAGTGTATAAAAATTGGTTTTCATCACATTTTCTACTGAAACTAGCTGTAACTCCTTTCGTTTTACTCGTATTGAGTTTTCAATCATGGATTCAGAATCTGCAGAGTTTTCCGATCCTTATGGTATGTAACAAGTACCGATAAACACAGTATTAAGAAAATATATATTACGTCCTCACGTATATTTCGTAGATTCTATATAACGAAAAAAGAAACTAGACGCAGGATTGGAATGGGATAGGGTTTAAAAGAAAGCGAAAAATATTTATGATATCACAACATAACTCTTTGCTATATTGGATCGGTATCCATCTCATGAAAAATAGTTATTTACTAAAATTTTGATGTCATGAAAGAAACAATAATAGCTTCTAAGCTAAGATACCAATTGAACCAAGTGCTGTGTTTATTAGTTGGTAATTTCATAAGGAATATCTGATATCTTTTCCATCAATATTGGTAAAGTATTAGATCCACCATACTAATTTTATCATTTGTTTTAACCCAAATAAATTCCTTGATAGCAATAAAAGTTGCTGGTGAAATGAACTGAAACTAAGCTGAATGTCTTACATTATTCCTATGTACAACATAGTTTAAAAAGAACAAAATCGAAGAGGAAAAAAAATCCAAAATTTCCCGAAGTAGCAAAAGTGACCAAAATAATCCCATAGGTTGAGATCAATTGTACACATCCACGAGGGTCTGTAAGATGGTTAAACGTGTTGTAAGGCATAGTTATGAACTGCTTTGAGCTGTAACAGTCATTACAAGAATATTCGTAGAAGTTAAGAGTATATGTGTTCCTTACGGGGTAACAGGTCCTGTGTAGGAGTATACGTGGGTTACTGATAGCTCTTGATGGAGCTTGACACTGCAATAAAAGTACTGCATTACATTTTTTTAATGAAAATAAATACCTTCCATAGCCATTGGCACCGGTGACAGTCAGTAGTGAAGATTTTGATCGGCTATGTATACTACAGGAGTATTCAAACAGACTCTGCCATCCTGAAATAGTGGTAAAAAATTGGAAATATGAGTGTAGCATCTGATACATCTAATTAAACTGTACAACTGTCATTATGAATATTTGTTCTATGACTAATAAATACGCAGTAAAATGAAACTTAATATTTATATAAAAACATGACTTTCCTCCTCATTATCTGGAAAGCTATTAGAGATATTGGAAATATCATTGTAGCATCTGATACACCTAATTAAACTGTACAACTGTCTTTATGAATATTTGTTCTATGACTAATAATTACCCAGTAAATTGAAACTTAATATTTATATAAAAACATGACTTTCCTCCTCATTTTCCCAAAAGCTATTAGAGATATTGGAAATATCATTGCAGCATCTGATACACCTAATAAAACTGTACAAACTGATATTATGAATATTTGTTCCATGACTAATAATTACGTAGTAAAAGTAAACTTAATATTTATTTAAAAACATAACTTTCCTCCTCATTTTCTCGAAAGCTATTAGAGATATTGGAAATATCATTGCAGCATCTGATACACCTAATTAAACTGTACAACTGATATAATGAATATTTGTTCTATGGCTAAAATTACGCAGTAAAATGAATCTTAATATTTATATAAAAACGTGATTTTCCTCCTCATTTTCTCGAAAGCTATTAGAGATAGTGGAAATATAATTACAGCATCTGATACACCTAATTAAACAGTAACACTGTCATTATGAACATTTGTTCTATGACTAATAATTACGCAGTAAAATGAAACTTAATTTTATATAAAAAAATGACTTTCCTCCTCATTTTCTCGAAAGCTATTAGAGTTATTGGAAATATCATTGCAGCATCTGATAGAACTAATTAAACTGTACAACTGTCATTATGAATATTTGTTCTATGACTAATAATTACGCAGTAAAATTAAACTTAATATTTATATAAAAACATGAACTTTCTTCCTCATTTTCTCGAAAGCTATTAGATATATTGGAAATATCACTGTAGCATCTGATAGACCTAATTAAACTGTAAAATTGACATTATGAATATTTGTTCTATGACTAATAATTACGCAGTAAAATTAAACTTAATATTTATTTAAAAACATGACTTTCCTCCTCATTTTCTCGAAAGCTATTAGAGATATTGGAAATATCATTGCAGCATCTGATACACCTAATTTAAACTGTACAACTGTCATTATGAATATTTGTTCTATGACTAATACTTACGCAGTAAAATGAAACTTAATATTTATATAAAAACGTGACTTTCCTCCTCATTTTCTCGAAAGCTATTAGAGATATTGGAAATATCATTACAGCATCTGATACACCTAATTAAACTGTACAACTGTCATTTGAATATTTGTTCTAAGACTAATAATTACGCAGTAAAATTAAACTTAATATTTATATAAAAACATGATTTTCTTCCTCATTTTCTCGAAGTTAAAAGTATATGTGTTCCTTACGGGGTAACAGGTCCTGTGTAGGAGTATACGTGGGTTACTGATAGCTCTTGATGAAGCTTGACACTGCAATAAAAGTACTGCATTACATTTTTTTAATGATAATAAATCACTTCCATAGCCATTGGCACCGGTGACAGTCAGTAGTGAAGATTTTGATCGGCCGGTCATGACCGAACGAGCGGTGGGAATGGAGTTGTTTTCTGCCTCTATATAGATACCTAATTCTAGTGAGCCTTATCTTGATGCAGCAGCATTTCAGAAGGTCAGAGGAAAGCTATGTATACTACAGGAGTATTCAAACAGACTCTGCCATCCTGAAATAGTGTATAAAAATTGGTTTTCATCACATTTTCTACTGAAACTAGCTGTAACTCCTTTCGTTTTACTCGTATGGAGTTTTCAATCATGGATTCAGAATCTGCAGAGTTTTCCGATCCTTATGGTATGTAACAAGTACCGATAAACACAGTATTAAGAAAATATATATTACGTCCTCACGTAAATTACGTAGATTCTATATAACGAAAAAAGAAACTAGACGCAGGATTGGAATGGGATAGGGTTCAAAAGAAAGCGAAAAATATTTATGATATCACAACATAACTCTTTGCTATATTGGATCGGTATCCATCTCATGAAAAATAGTTATTTACTAAAATTTTGATGTCATGAAACAAACAATAATAGCTTCTAAGCTAAGATACCAATTGAACCAAGTGCTGTGTTAATTAGTTGGTAATTTCATAAGGAATATCCGATATCCTTTCCATCAATATTGGTAAAGTATTAGATCCACCATACTAATTTTATCATTTGTTTTAACCCAAATAAATTCCTTGATAGCAATAAAAGTTGCTGGTGAAATGAACTGAAACTAAGCTGAATGTCTTACATTATTCCTATGTACAACATAGTTTAAAAAGAACAAAATCGAAGAGGAAAAAAAATCCAAAATTTCCCGAAGTAGCAAAAGTGACCAAAATAATACCATAGGTTGAGATCAATTGTACACATCCACGAGGGTCTGTAAGATGGTTAAACGTGTTGTAAGGCATAGTTATGAACTGCTTTGAGCTGTAACAGTCATTACAAGAATATTCGTAGAAGTTAAGAGTATTTGTGTTCCTTACGGGGTAACAGGTCCTGTGTAGGAGTATACGTGGGTTACTGATAGCTCTTGATGGAGCTTGACACTGCAATAAAAGTACTGCATTACATTTTTTTAATGAAAATAAATCACTTCCATAGCCATTGGCACCGGTGACAGTCAGTAGTGAAGATTTTGATCAGCCAGTCATGACCGAACGAGCGGTGGGAATGGAGTTGTTTTCTGCCTCTATATAGATACCTAATTCTAGTGAGCCTTATCTTAATGCAGCAGCATTTCAGAAGGTCAGAGGAAGGCTATGTATACTACAGGAGTATTCAAACAGACTCTGCCATCCTGAAATAGTGTATAAAAATTGGTTTTCATCACATTTTCTACTGAAACTAGCTGTAACTCCTTTCGTTTTACTCGTATTGAGTTTTCAATCATGGATTCAGAATCTGCAGAGTTTTCCGATCCTTATGGTATGTAACAAGTACCGATAAACACAGTATTAAGAAAATATATATTACGTCCTCACGTATATTTCGTAGATTCTATATAACGAAAAAAGAAACTAGACGCAGGATTGGAATGGGATAGGGTTTAAAAGAAAGCGAAAAATATTTATGATATCACAACATAACTCTTTGCTATATTGGATCGGTATCCATCTCATGAAAAATAGTTATTTACTAAAATTTTGATGTCATGAAAGAAACAATAATAGCTTCTAAGCTAAGATACCAATTGAACCAAGTGCTGTGTTTATTAGTTGGTAATTTCATAAGGAATATCTGATATCTTTTCCATCAATATTGGTAAAGTATTAGATCCACCATACTAATTTTATCATTTGTTTTAACCCAAATAAATTCCTTGATAGCAATAAAAGTTGCTGGTGAAATTAACTGAAACTAAGCTGAATGTCTTACATTATTCCTATGTACAACATAGTTTAAAAAGAACAAAATCGAAGAGGAAAAAAAATCCAAAATTTCCCGAAGTAGCAAAAGTGACCAAAATAATCCCATAGGTTGAGATCAATTGTACACATCCACGAGGGTCTGTAAGATGGTTAAACGTGTTGTAAGGCATAGTTATGAACTGCTTTGAGCTGTAACAGTCATTACAAGAATATTCGTAGAAGTTAAGAGTATATGTGTTCCTTACGGGGTAACAGGTCCTGTGTAGGAGTATACGTGGGTTACTGATAGCTCTTGATGGAGCTTGACACTGCAATAAAAGTACTGCATTACATTTTTTTAATGAAAATAAATACCTTCCATAGCCATTGGCACCGGTGACAGTCAGTAGTGAAGATTTTGATCGGCTATGTATACTACAGGAGTATTCAAACAGACTCTGCCATCCTGAAATAGTGGTAAAAAATTGGAAATATGAGTGTAGCATCTGATACATCTAATTAAACTGTACAACTGTCATTATGAATATTTGTTCTATGACTAATAAATACGCAGTAAAATGAAACTTAATATTTATATAAAAACATGACTTTCCTCCTCATTATCTGGAAAGCTATTAGAGATATTGGAAATATCATTGTAGCATCTGATACACCTAATTAAACTGTACAACTGTCTTTATGAATATTTGTTCTATGACTAATAATTACCCAGTAAATTGAAACTTAATATTTATATAAAAACATGACTTTCCTCCTCATTTTCCCAAAAGCTATTAGAGATATTGGAAATATCATTGCAGCATCTGATACACCTAATTAAACTGTACAACTGATCATTATGAATATTTGTTCTATGACTAATAATTACGTAGTAAAAGTAAACTTAATATTTATTTAAAAACATGACTTTCCTCCTCATTTTCTCGAAAGCTATTAGAGATATTGGAAATATCATTGCAGCATCTGATACACCTAATTAAACTGTACAACTGATATTATGAATATTTGTTCTATGACTAATAATTACGCAGTAAAATGAATCTTAATATTTATATAAAAACATGATTTTCCTCCTCATTTTCTCGAAAGCTATTAGAGATATTGGAAATATCATTGCAGCATCTGATACACCTAATTAAACTGTAACACTGTCATTATGAATATTTGTTTCTATGACTAATAATTACGCAGTAAAATGAAACTTAATATTTTATATAAAAAACATGACTTTCCTCCTCATTTTCTCGAAAGCTATTAGAGATATTGGAAATATCATTGCAGCATCTGATACACCTAATTAAACTGTACAACTGTCATTATGAATATTTGTTCTATGACTAATAATTACGCAGTAAAATTAAACTTAATATTTATATAAAAACATGACTTTCCTCCTCATTTTCTCGAAAGCTATTAGATATATTGGAAATATCATTGCAGCATCTGATACACCTAATTAAACTGTAAACTGTGCATTATGAATATTTGTTCTATGACTAATAATTACGCAGTAAAATGAAACTTAATATTTATTTAAAAACATGACTTTCCTCCTCATTTTCTCGAAAGCTATTAGAGATATTGGAAATATCATTGCAGCATCTGATACACCTAATTAAACTGTACAACTGTCATTATGAATATTTGTTCTATGACTAATAATTACGCAGTAAAATGAAACTTAATATTTATATAAAAACGTGACTTTCCTCCTCATTTTCTCGAAAGCTATTAGAGATATTGGAAATATCATTACAGCATCTGATACACCTAATTAAACTGTACAACTGTCAATTTGAATATTTGTTCTAAGACTAATAATTACGCAGTAAAATTAAACTTAATATTTATATAAAAACATTATTTTCTTCCTCATTTTCTCGAAGTTAAAATTATATGTGTTCCTTACGGGGTAACAGGTCCTGTGTAGGAGTATACGTGGGTTACTGATAGCTCTTGATGAAGCTTGACACTGCAATAAAAGTACTGCATTACATTTTTTTAATGATAATAAATCACTTCCATAGCCATTGGCACCGGTGACAGTCAGTAGTGAAGATTTTGATCGGCCGGTCATGACCGAACGAGCGGTGGGAATGGAGTTGTTTTCTGCCTCTATATAGATACCTAATTCTAGTGAGCCTTATCTTGATGCAGCAGCATTTCAGAAGGTCAGAGGAAAGCTATGTATACTACAGGAGTATTCAAACAGACTCTGCCATCCTGAAATAGTGTATAAAAATTTGGTTTTCATCACATTTTCTACTGAAACTAGCTGTAACTCCTTTCGTTTTACTCGTATGGAGTTTTCAATCATGGATTCAGAATCTGCAGAGTTTTCCGATCCTTATGGTATGTAACAAGTACCGATAAACACAGTATTAAGAAAATATATATTACGTCCTCACGTAAATTACGTAGATTCTATATAACGAAAAAAGAAACTAGACGCAGGATTGGAATGGGATAGGGTTCAAAAGAAAGCGAAAAATATTTATGATATCACAACATAACTCTTTGCTATATTGGATCGGTATCCATCTCATGAAAAATAGTTATTTACTAAAATTTTGATGTCATGAAACAAACAATAATAGCTTCTAAGCTAAGATACCAATTGAACCAAGTGCTGTGTTAATTAGTTGGTAATTTCATAAGGAATATCCGATATCTTTTCCATCAATATTGGTAAAGTATTAGATCCACCATACTAATTTTATCATTTGTTTTAACCCAAATAAATTCCTTGATAGCAATAAAAGTTGCTGGTGAAATGAACTGAAACTAAGCTGAATGTCTTACATTATTCCTATGTACAACATAGTTTAAAAAGAACAAAATCGAAGAGGAAAAAAAATCCAAAATTTCCCGAAGTAGCAAAAGTGACCAAAATAATCCCATAGGTTGAGATCAATTGTACACATCCACGAGGGTCTGTAAGATGGTTAAACGTGTTGTAAGGCATAGTTATGAACTGCTTTGAGCTGTAACAGTCATTACAAGAATATTCGTAGAAGTTAAGAGTATTTGTGTTCCTTACGGGGTAACAGGTCCTGTGTAGGAGTATACGTGGGTTACTGATAGCTCTTGATGGAGCTTGACACTGCAATAAAAGTACTGCATTACATTTTTTTAATGAAAATAAATCACTTCCATAGCCATTGGCACCGGTGACAGTCAGTAGTGAAGATTTTGATCAGCCAGTCATGACCGAACGAGCGGTGGGAATGGAGTTGTTTTCTGCCTCTATATAGATACCTAATTCTAGTGAGCCTTATCTTAATGCAGCAGCATTTCAGAAGGTCAGAGGAAGGCTATGTATACTACAGGAGTATTCAAACAGACTCTGCCATCCTGAAATAGTGTATAAAAATTGGTTTTCATCACATTTTCTACTGAAACTAGCTGTAACTCCTTTCGTTTTACTCGTATTGAGTTTTCAATCATGGATTCAGAATCTGCAGAGTTTTCCGATCCTTATGGTATGTAACAAGTACCGATAAACACAGTATTAAGAAAATATATATTACGTCCTCACGTATATTTCGTAGATTCTATATAACGAAAAAAGAAACTAGACGCAGGATTGGAATGGGATAGGGTTTAAAAGAAAGCGAAAAATATTTATGATATCACAACATAACTCTTTGCTATATTGGATCGGTATCCATCTCATGAAAAATAGTTATTTACTAAAATTTTGATGTCATGAAAGAAACAATAATAGCTTCTAAGCTAAGATACCAATTGAACCAAGTGCTGTGTTTATTAGTTGGTAATTTCATAAGGAATATCTGATATCTTTTCCATCAATATTGGTAAAGTATTAGATCCACCATACTAATTTTATCATTTGTTTTAACCCAAATAAATTCCTTGATAGCAATAAAAGTTGCTGGTGAAATTAACTGAAACTAAGCTGAATGTCTTACATTATTCCTATGTACAACATAGTTTAAAAAGAACAAAATCGAAGAGGAAAAAAAATCCAAAATTTCCCGAAGTAGCAAAAGTGACCAAAATAATCCCATAGGTTGAGATCAATTGTACACATCCACGAGGGTCTGTAAGATGGTTAAACGTGTTGTAAGGCATAGTTATGAACTGCTTTGAGCTGTAACAGTCATTACAAGAATATTCGTAGAAGTTAAGAGTATATGTGTTCCTTACGGGGTAACAGGTCCTGTGTAGGAGTATACGTGGGTTACTGATAGCTCTTGATGGAGCTTGACACTGCAATAAAAGTACTGCATTACATTTTTTTAATGAAAATAAATACCTTCCATAGCCATTGGCACCGGTGACAGTCAGTAGTGAAGATTTTGATCGGCTATGTATACTACAGGAGTATTCAAACAGACTCTGCCATCCTGAAATAGTGGTAAAAAATTGGAAATATGAGTGTAGCATCTGATACATCTAATTAAACTGTACAACTGTCATTATGAATATTTGTTCTATGACTAATAAATACGCAGTAAAATGAAACTTAATATTTATATAAAAACATGACTTTCCTCCTCATTATCTGGAAAGCTATTAGAGATATTGGAAATATCATTGTAGCATCTGATACACCTAATTAAACTGTACAACTGTCTTTATGAATATTTGTTCTATGACTAATAATTACCCAGTAAATTGAAACTTAATATTTATATAAAAACATGACTTTCCTCCTCATTTTCCCAAAAGCTATTAGAGATATTGGAAATATCATTGCAGCATCTGATACACCTAATAAAACTGTACAACTGTCATTAGGAATATTGCTTCTATGACTAATAATTACGCAGTAAAATGAAACTTAATATTTATTTAAAAACATGAATTTCCTCCTCATTTTCTCGAAAGCTATTAAAGACATTGGAAATATCATTGCAGCATTTGATACACCTAATTAAACTGTACAACTGATTTTATGAATATTTGTTCTATGACTAATAATTACGAAGTAAAATTAAACTTTATATTTATATAATAACATGAATTTCCTTCTCATTTTCCCGAAAGCTATTAGAGATATTGGAAATATCACTGCAGCATCTGATACACCTAATTAAACTGTACCCTTGTCATAATGAATATTTGTTCTATGACTAATAATTACGCAGTAAAATGGAACTTAATATTTATATAAAAACATGACTTTCCTCCTCATTTTCTCGAAAGCCATTAGAGATATCTGATATATCACTGCAGCATCTGATACACCTAATTAAACTGTACAACTGTCATTATGAATATTTGTTCTTTGACTAATAATTACGCAGTAAAATGAAACTTAATATTTAAATAAAAACATGACTTTCCTCCTCATTTTCCCAAAAGCTATTAGAAATATTGGAAATATCATTGCCGCATCTGATACACCTAATTAAACTGTAAAACTGATATTATGAATATTTGTTCCATGACTAATAATTACGTAGTAAAAGTAAACTTAATATTTATTTAAAAACATAACTTTCCTCCTCATTTTCTCGAAAGCTATTAGAGATATTGGAAATATCATTGCAGCATCTGATACACCTAATTAAACTGTACAACTGATATAATGAATATTTGTTCTATGGCTAAAAATTACGCAGTAAAATGAATCTTAATATTTATATAAAAACGTGATTTTCCTCCTCATTTTCTCGAAAGCTATTAGAGATAGTGGAAATATAATTACAGCATCTGATACACCTAATTAAACAGTAACACTGTCATTATGAACATTTGTTATATGACTAATAATTACGCAGTAAAATGAAACTTAATTTTTATATAAAAAAATGACTTTCCTCCTCATTTTCTCGAAAGCTATTAGAGTTATTGGAAATATCATTGCAGCATCTGATAGACCTAATTAAACTGTACAACTGTCATTATGAATATTTGTTCTATGACTAATAATTACGCAGTAAAATTAAACTTAATATTTATATAAAAACATGAACTTTCTTCCTCATTTTCTCGAAAGCTATTAGATATATTGGAAATATCACTGTAGCATCTGATAGACCTAATTAAACTGTAAAATTGACATTATGAATATTTGTTCTATGACTAATAATTACGCAGTAAAATTAAACTTAATATTTATTTAAAAACATGACTTTCCTCCTTATTTTCTCGAAAGCTATTAGAGATATTGGAAATATCATTGCAGCATCTGATACACCTAATTAAACTGTACAACTGATATTATGAATATTTGTTCTATGGCTAATAATTACGCAGTAAAATGAAACTTAATATTTATATAAAAACAAACTTTCCTCCTCATTTTCTCAAAAGCTATTATAGATATTGGAAATATCATTGCAGCATCTGATACACCTAATTTAACTGTACAACTGTCATTAGGAATATTTGTTATATGACTAATACTTACGCAGTAAAATGAAACTTAATATTTATATAAAAACGTGACTTTCCTCCTCATTTTCTCGAAAGCTATTAGAGAAATTGGAAATATCATTACAGCATCTGATACACCTAATTAAACTGTACAACTGTCATTATGAATATTTGTTCTATGACCAATAATTACGCAGTAAAATGAAGCTTAATTTTTATATATAAACATGACTTTCCTCCTCATTTTCTCGAAAGCTATTAGAGATATTGGAAATATCATTGCAGCATCTGATACACCTAATTAAACTGTACAAACGTCAATTTGAATATTTGTTCTAAGACTAATAATTACGCAGTAAAATTAAACTTAATATTTATATAAAAACATGATTTTCTTCCTCATTTTCTCGAAGTTAAAAGTATATGTGTTCCTTACGGGGTAACAGGTCCTGTGTAGGAGTATACGTGGGTTACTGATAGCTCTTGATGAAGCTTGACACTGCAATAAAAGTACTGCATTACATTTTTTTAATGATAATAAATCACTTCCATAGCCATTGGCACCGGTGACAGTCAGTAGTGAAGATTTTGATCGGCCGGTCATGACCGAACGAGCGGTGGGAATGGAGTTGTTTTCTGCCTCTATATAGATACCTAATTCTAGTGAGCCTTATCTTGATGCAGCAGCATTTCAGAAGGTCAGAGGAAAGCTATGTATACTACAGGAGTATTCAAACAGACTCTGCCATCCTGAAATAGTGTATAAAAATTGGTTTTCATCACATTTTCTACTGAAACTAGCTGTAACTCCTTTCGTTTTTCTCGTATGGAGTTTTCAATCATGGATTCAGAATCTGCAGAGTTTTCCGATCCTTATGGTATGTAACAAGTACCGATAAACACAGTATTAAGAAAATATATATTACGTCCTCAAGTAAATTACGTAGATTCTATATAACGAAAAAAGAAACTAGATGCAGGATTGGAATGGGATAGGGTTCAAAAGAAAGCGAAAAATATTTATGATATCACAACATAACTCTTTGCTATATTGGATCGGTATCCATCTCATGAAAAATAGTTATTTACTAAAATTTTGATGTCATGAAACAAACAATAATAGCTTCTAAGCTAAGATACCAATTGAACCAAGTGCTGTGTTAATTAGTTGGTAATTTCATAAGGAATATCTGATATCTTTTCCATCAATATTGGTAAAGTATTAGATCCACCATACTAATTTTATCATTTGTTTTAACCCAAATAAATTCCTTGATAGCAATAAAAGTTGCTGGTGAAATGAACTGAAACTAAGCTGAATGTCTTACATTATTCCTATGTACAACATAGTTTAAAAAGAACAAAATCGAAGAGGAAAAAAAATCCAAAATTTCCCGAAGTAGCAAAAGTGACCAAAATAATCCCATAGGTTGAGATCAATTGTACACATCCACGAGGGTCTGTAAGATGGTTAAACGTGTTGTAAGGCATAGTTATGAACTGCTTTGAGCTGTAACAGTCATTACAAGAATATTCGTAGAAGTTAAGAGTATATGTGTTCCTTACGGGGTAACAGGTCCCGTGTAGGAGTATACGTGGGTTACTGATAGCTCTTGATGGAGCTTGACACTGCAATAAAAGTACTGCATTACATTTTTTTAATGAAAATAAATCACTTCCATAGCCATTGGCACCGGTGACAGTCAGTAGTGAAGATTTTGATCAGCCAGTCATGACCGAACGAGCGGTGGGAATGGAGTTGTTTTCTGCCTCTATATAGATACCTAATTCTAGTGAGCCTTATCTTAATGCAGCAGCATTTCAGAAGGTCAGAGGAAGGCTATGTATACTACAGGAGTATTCAAACAGACTCTGCCATCCTGAAATAGTGTATAAAAATTGGTTTTCATCACATTTTCTACTGAAACTAGCTGTAACTCCTTTCGTTTTACTCGTATTGAGTTTTCAATCATGGATTCAGAATCTGCAGAGTTTTCCGATCCTTATGGTATGTAACAAGTACCGATAAACACAGTATTAAGAAAATATATACTACGTCCTCACGTATATTTCGTAGATTCTATATAACGAAAAAAGAAACTAGACGCAGAATTGGAATGGGATAGGGTTTAAAAGAAAGCGAAAAATATTTTTGATATCACAACATAACTCTTTGCTATATTGGATCGGTATCCATCTCATGAAAAATAGTTATTTACTAAAATTTTGATGTCATGAAATAAACAATAATAGCTTTTAAGCTAAGATACCAATTGAACCAAGTGCTGTGTTTATTAGTTGGTAATTTCATAAGGAATATCTGATATCATTTCCATCAATATTGGTAAAGTATTAGATCCACCATACTAATTTTATCATTTGTTTTAACCCAAATAAATTCCTTGATAGCAATAAAAGTTGTTGGTGAAATGAACTGAAACTAAGCTGAATGTCTTACATTATTCCTATGTACAACATAGTTTAAAAAGAACAAAATCGAAGAGGAAAAAAAATCAAAATTTCCCGAAGTAGCAAAAGTGACCAAAATAATCCCATAGGTTAAGATCAATTGTACACATCCACGAGGGTCTGTAAGATGGTTAAACGTGTTGTAAGGCATAGTTATGAACTGCTTTGAGCTTTAACAGTCATTACAAGAATATTCGTAGAAGTTAAGAGTATATGTGTTCCTTACGGGGTAACAGGTCCTGTGTAGGAGTATACGTGGGTTACTGATAGCTCTTGATGGAGCTTGACACTGCAATAAAAGTACCGCATTACATTTTTTTAATGAAAATAAATCACTTCCATAATATTTGGCACCGGTGACAGTCAGTAGTGAAGATTTTGATCGGCTATGTATACTACAGGAGTATTCAAACAGACTCTGCCATCCTGAAATAGTGGTAAAAAATTGGAAATATGAGTGTAGCATCTGATACACCTAATTAAACTATACAATTGTCATTATGAATATTTGTTCTATGACTAATAAATACGCAGTAAAATGAAACTTAATATTTATATAAAAACATGAATTTCCTCCTCATTATCTGGAAAGCTATTAGAGATATTGGAAATATCATTGAAGCATCTGATACACCTAATTAAACTGTACAACCGTCTTTATGAATATTTGTTCTATGACTAATAATTACCCAGTAAATTGAAACTTAATATTTATATAAAAACATGACTTTCCTCCTCATTTTCCCGAAAGCTATTAGAGATATTGGAAATATCATTGCAGCATCCGATACACCTAATAAAACTGTACAACTGTCATTAGGAATATTGCTTCTATGACTAATAATTACCCAGTAAAATGAAACTTAATATTTATTTAAAAACATGAATTTCTTCCTCATTTTATCGAAAGCTATTAAAGATATTGGAAATATCATTGAGGCATTTGATACACCTAATTAAACAGTACAACTGTCATTATGAACATTTGTTTTATGACTAACAATTACGTAGTAAAATGAAACTTAAATTTTTATATAAAAACATGACTTTCCTCCTCATTTTCTCGAAAGCTATTAGAGTTATTGGAATTATCATTGCAGCATCTGATAGACCTAATTAAACTGTACAACTGTCATTATGAATATTTGTTCTATGACTAATAATTACGCAGTAAAATTAAACTTAATATTTATATAAAAACATGAATTTCTTCCTCATTTTATCGAAAGCTATTAGATATATTGGAAATATCACTGTAGCATCTGATAGACCTAATTAAACTGTAAAATTGACATTATGAATATTGGTTCTATGACTAATAATTACGCAGTAAAATTAAACTTAATATTTATTTAAAACATGACTTTCCTCCTTATTTTCTCGAAAGCTATTAGAGATATTGGAAATATCATTGCAGCATCTGATACACCTAATTAAACTGTACAACTGATATTATGAATATTTGTTCTATGGCTAATAATTACGCAGTAAAATGAAACTTAATATTTATATAAAAACAAACTTTCCACCTCATTTTCTCAAAAGCTATTATAGATATTGGAAATATCATTGCAGCAACTGATACACCTAATTTAACTGTACAACTGTCATTAGGAATATTTGTTATATGACTAATAATTACGCAGTAAAATGAAACTTAATATTTATATAAAAACGTGACTTTCCTCCTCATTTTCTCGAAAGCTATTAGAGAAATTGGAAATATCATTGCAGCATCTGATACACCTAATTAAACTGTACAACTGTCATTATGAATATTTGTTCTATGACTAATAATTACGCAATAAAATGAAGCTTAATTTTTATAT
>JAPQNM010000042.1:13209005-13214005 GCA_029783475.1 Metacarcinus magister
CACGGCAGTCGGAATAGGTAATGATGGCACGCCGAGTCGCCGACACCCGCCATCTCGCTTCGTCCTTAAAATAGAATTAAGGCAAAGAAAAATGGACTACAGATACGTCAAGTAGACAAGTACTCCCGCATCGAGTCCTGATCCAATAATTAAAACAGACTCTCCAGCTACTTACTCGCTAAGCCATTACTATTATTTCAATCTCGTAGATATATCATTCAGCTTTATGCATATTTCATCGTGAATTGTCCTTTTATCTTCTACTGGCAGGTCTGACAGGTCGCTCTGTTGTGTAAACTTGTTACAAAATACATTATAAGCCTAGAGGTAACGTATCAGATTTAGTCCTTGTTTAAGGTTGAAGATGACAAACGGCATATGATTCACACAATGGACGGCGTGAGATCAGTAGAATATTGAGGGCAGCTAGAGTTTGGTGCGCGCGCGCACACACACACAGTCACACACATCTCGCCTCGTACCCGCAACAATAGCGTCAGAGATAAACTGATCAATTCCACACGAGCAGTCATTGCGTGTGAATGACAGCGGACGTCAGGGAGCTGGGAGTCACATATCGCTAAATGCAGACTACACTACAACCCAACCTCTCCTGCTGCTCTAATCTCTCACCGCTGCAACACTAGCTTCCCTGGTGAGGTGTATCTGTGGGGAACCGACTCACTCATCCCTTGATTAAATCGCTCCGTGTTCTTGATTCGCCTTTACACAGTCAACTGGCAATAATTGATACAACGCGGCTGGCTTTGTGAACTGCAGGAAGACAGACTGGCTGCTACTCCGTCTATCTGAAGCCAATGACAGACAACTGACCACACTTGATGCACGAGTCTAGGCAGAGGATTCTACTGGAAGCAATTATAAATAAAGACGTCAATTCTTCGTTTCTCCCTCTGTAAAATCATTGACATCATACCTAAACGCAGCAAACAAAACAATTGATTAGTAAAGAAAATAAATAAGTAGATAAAACAAAATAAAAAGAGGGATTAGGAGTTAAAATACAATTACATTACGGATGAAACATAAAAAAAATAAAGCTTCACAAGGTGGCAACTAACTAGTACTCGGATGTATTGTGCTACCTCGGGTCCGACAGCTGTCCCTCGGGGGCCGCTCTTGGGTATGAGTGATCGGTAGACAAAGGCCAACAGAACCAGCCTGGGGAACCGTGGGATGATTGCAGTGCCGGAGTAGAGTGTGTAGTGGTGCCAAAGGGAAGGGAAAGGTGGGATACAAGGTGTTACTCAAAGGAGCTAACTACCTTGGGCCTCAGAGTCGTGTGTAAGGTTAGAGGAAGGATATTCAGCATCGAACGAGGTCATAAATGGTTCTTTCCTTTTTTTCAGTAAACAATCCCATTTCCTCCGTAATGCATGAAGCGCCACTATCCACGGAGGAACTGTTTAACTCTTGTCCACAACACGTGCAAGGGTCACGCGAGGCTCGGCTCTTCACGAGGACATCGCCGGAAGTCTCGCCCGAAAGCTTCAGGTGATACGGATTCTACCTTGCCGGGTCAATAAGATGGTACACACACTTACACATGTCTTATAATACCGTCTTATTCCATCATGTATATACTTCTTCAACAGTATGACAAGGTAGGTAGAGAATCTATAGACATATTGCACTCGGTAATTTACGAATTCCACAAAGTAGAGGAATTTCGTTGCGATCTGATCAAATAAGACAAGTAGTAGAAATAAAGACGCTAACCGAACTACAAAGCAGCTCACTGTTACTCTCTTCACCACGACAGTGTCTCGGCAACACTAGCACCGTGGGCGTGGACCTTCCAGGCGTGAGGAGGCTAAGGCGGGCTGGGCTGGCTGATGGGCATGATGGCGTGTCACCCTCACACTACCTCCCTTTGTCCGTGGCTGTTTCCAGTGTATGCTATCATTAGAGGGATCGTACGCGGCGTGAGAGCACCTCCACGACAAGGGAAGGAAGGTGCACGGATGGCCACCAGATTCGACCTCGCAACACAAATCTGTTCTCACTCAGTATTCGATTTCCACGTTGGATTTCGTGTAACAATAATGGTTTTACTTTAAATATAGACGCTTACGAGTGTGTCAGCTGAAACAGAGCCACCCCATCTCTGCTCTCCGCTTCCGTAACTCATCACAGCTCAATATGTAATCATCCCGACGCAATGGAGCAGTCTGATCCGGCTTCACGCTGAGCCTCTGATGGTATTATGGCAAGGTTCACCTAGAGCGGCAGTCACGCGGCCCGCTTGGAGGGAATCGCTCTGTCATTCGCCTCCTGCCGGTGTGATTACCGAGGCCTTCCTGACCCTAACTCTTCCTCTTCTCTGTTATTACCAACTCCATGATGGTACACGTTTGGTATGTTTACTTGTGTGTTCTTTTGCTGTTTTGTGCAGTAAATTGACATGTGATATGACTGTGGGTAAAGGAGCATTGAGAGAAGTGCAATGTTATCTATATAATACATCTATTCTCATAAACTATAATGTGAATTTGGGTTTATGGGAAAGATATTGTTTTTAATTATTTTTTTGGGGAAATAATCGAACCGTATAAATAAGTGTGCAAGATGAAAGATGGCATTGCGCAGTCGCCTTCACACAGCTCAATACTGGTTGCATTGCGTGTTTCCTTGCTACTTATGGTGTTTCCTTGCTAGTTATGGTGTTTCCTTCGTACTGCAATTACTCTGTTGGCGCTTCTCTCTTCTCTCCCATTATTGTTTGATATTTTGTTACAATGTAGTTTGCTGCTGTAACTATTATCTCTTCCTGATATTCTTCCCTTGTTTACGTCAGAGATTATATTGGTTTTAGCTTTCAAGTTCTCAACCTTAATCCCACAACAAAGTCCGATAGGCTATTCAGAGTTTCCTCTACTCTATACCATCTTTCTTCATAGTGTAAGTTACTTCCGATATCTTCATGGTGTCATTTCCGCTTAAAACATCATCTTCTCCGGATAGATTTTTTTGGGTCGACACTTTTTAGAGTATGGAAAATAAAAATTCATAGACCACTTTTACCTCTCTCCTTCAGCAAACTTTTGGTAATCTAATGCTAAATAACTTAATGATGCGGTGAACTTTGGAGATTTACATAAATTACGACGAAGAACCAGGAAATGAGAAACGTCAGCTGCACTAGATGGAATCCAACCCTCTTTACCTTGCACGACTCCCCTTCATTTTGCTTCAACACCACTTGCAGAAATTCAAACAAAACAGCTTTCTTCGTGGTTTTGTGACTCGCTCTCTTAATTACTCATCTGCACCTTGGTTCGAGTTTAAGCAAAAACAACAACAAAAAAACCCACTATGAATAACCCATTTAGTTTGTTCCTCGTCCTCCTTTGAAGCTCAGTCGATAAATGAGATCTTGAGGGAAACGTAAGGAAGGTTAGATAAACTCAAGGTCATATACGCGTGAACAGAACCTCATAAAACATTGGGTTCCGAGGCCCTGTCATTATTTGGTCATTTTTCACTCCTTCCTTCATGTTGTATTTCTCGCCTTATTCTATTATTTGAATGGAAACAATGGGCGTAACTTGACCCTGGTGGTACAACGATGAATTATCCTTAATTAATTACGTTGTCTAATCACTACTTATACGCGTTTTCATGTGGGTAAGATGTTCGTTTCCGTAATAAATGGAACGGATGTTTTCGGTCATGGAAAAACCTCTACCACCACCGCCTTATATATATATTTTTCTTTTTTTCTTCTTCTTTTAATGGAGGAAGAACTATCTACCTCTAGACAAAACACGCGTTGCAAGGCAGTCAATACACGGCAACACCACTCCGGGATGCTGTGTTTCAGACTGCAAACATTTTTTTTTCTCTCTCTCTCTCTCTCTCTCTCTCTCTCTCTCTCTCTCTCTCTCTCTCTCTCTCTCTCTCTCTCTCTCTCTCTCTCTCTCTCTCTCTCTCTCTCATAAGCGAAGCATAGACCCATGCAAACAAGTAAACAAGTAAACAATACACACACACACGAGAGCGAGAGAGCGAGAGAGAGAGAGAGAGAGAGAGAGAGAGAGAGAGAGAGAGAGAGAGAGAGAGAGAGAGAGAGAGAGAGAGAGAGAGAGAGAGAGAGAGAGAGAAGCAGGACCACAAGCCGAATCTTCCACACGAACAACTTTCAATGGATTCATCTTCCCACTCCTTCGAGCAGTCCATCCCCCCCGACTGGAAATACTCAGAAGAACGATTTACAACCAAGAACTGAGCCTGTACCAAGGAGGACACGGCCAGGGAGTCTCTTAGCGGACCACGCGGGACAACTTTACGAGATGGTTAAGTGACTAAGTGGCGTTGACAAGTTTCCCTTCGTCTACTATAATACAATGATCTCTACGTTAGTCTAGAATATATATAACAGTCTTTTTTTTGGGTTAGTTTCCTCCATAAACGTTAAATTTTACCCTACAGCTGCCAAGAGAGAGAACCTTACTTATATGAGAGAAGGAATCGAGGGTATAAGACGCTCCTCTCTTTCTACCTTGAATAACATTACTCTACACTCGCCCAGGATACAAGGGAGGTTACGTTCGCCTACTTTTCCTCATTTACTAGGTTGTTCCGGGTACTTAGTGTCCTATTTTCCATGTTTCACTTCATTACCTATACACCTCCTACCTGCTGGTGGTCCTGCTGCCTCTGTATTATTTATTCCCTGTGCTGCTGGCGTAGTAGTAGTCTCTAGACCTAACCTAACCTAACCTAACCTAACCTAAAAGTTGTTCTATTTCCATCAACAGCAGTAACGAATAGAAATCTCTCTCGTTTTCCATTCATCATAAATACAAATGTGTAAGAATGTGAGGAAAGCCAAGCCACCACCACCACCACCACCACCACCACCACCACCACCACCACCACCACCACCACCACCACCACCACCACCACCCCCACCACCACCACCACCACCACCACAGACAAGCATGATGTGACGCCCTCCAACCCTTCCTCTCTCCCCT
>JAPQNM010000042.1:13224005-13239005 GCA_029783475.1 Metacarcinus magister
CTTCCCTTCCTCCTCCCTTCCCCTCCTCCTCCATCCCCTTCCTCCTCCTCCCTCCCCTTCCTCCTCCCTCCCCTGACCACTACCTCATATCTTATCAACTTCCGTACTCGCCAAGGTCCTCTCCTTCCTCCCTTCCTTTCTCCTCCACCCATTCACCCCCTCTCTCTCTCTCTCTCTCTCTCTCTCTCTCTCTCTCTCTCTCTCTCTCTCTCTGGTTCTCACATTTCCTCAAGAGAATTCCCCGTGCCACCGTGTTATTCCCTCCCTCCTTCTTCCTCACTTTTCCCTCATGTCCTCCGATTCTTCCTCCCTCTTTCTGTCGCTCCTCCTCATTCTTCCTTCCACTTATTCCTTTCACCTCCCTCCGTTTCATTTCCCATTTCTTTCGTATCGTTCCCTCTGACCCTTTCGTTCTCCTTTTCCCATTTTTCCATTCCGTCCTTTTTCTTGAATTTCTTTTTGGTTAGGTTCAACTTCCTCTCTTTCCCTTCCATTTCTACTCCCAACTGTACGGAAACTTTACCCTTGGTCTGAATACTGTCACGTCGATGGTAGGAAAAGGAAAGTTTTAACTGAATATTCAAGTTCAATTTATATTACGGTAAGTGTGAGACATATTCAGCGACCGCAGACAGATTTGTGAGTGACGTACATACCTCACAGACACACACAGACGCACACAGACCACCGGGAGACATGGAGTGAGTAGGTAGAGGATGTGCGTGTGCGAGAGTGAGGAACGTGGGAATTGACAGGAGAGAGTACTGTCTAGCGGAATGTGGCAGACTTGACCTTCCTTAAGTGTCCCTCGCGTCTCACAAAGGACAAAGCCTTCACTGACTTCATACACGTCTCTTGGTGGTGGCCGTAGAGGGATTGCGGGGCGTCATAGGACTCGGCTAAGGTGCTACAAAGACCTGGTGCAAGAATGGGATTGGGGGGCGGCGTGACGGGGGTCGGATCGGGTGTTGGTGCCTCAGCTTAATAACTTGAGGAACTATCAAGAGATTAGCTCATGATGGAGGTGCCACACGCCAACACTGCACAAAGTCTGCCTTGATCTTGTGGCTGACTGTTCTTTATTGTCACATTTTCTAATTGGAGTTTCTTCTTTCCTTGAACCTGTGCGGGAACAAATACACGCGAACACTTGCAGTATCTTTGCCACAACACGTTTATTTATATACGCTTGGGTTGGGGTTTTGGGGCAAGCGTGTCGAGGAGGAAGTTTGTTTACAGTCGTCGTGGAGCCTCCGAGGAAGATACAACCCCTGAGCTGCTACTGTCGCTCATTGTCGGCGTCACACAACACACAGCTCGGTGGAAAGGCTGCGTATGATTGCAAAGGGAGCTCGCCCATTAATTTAACCGGCATTCTTGTCTTTCATCAAGTTCACTGTGGAGAGACTTAGCGTTAGGGTGCGGAATGCATGTGGTTTAATTCCACTAATAGTTTCCACCGAAAAATTTCAGACCATAATTTTAGTTTCTCAGGCAAGGAAGGAACATCCGTCATAATAAGGCTCGGCAAGTTATCCTTTCAAGAAAAAATCCGACGTTTTTCGTGTTAAATCCAAACAGTGAAGTCACGTCAAGGAACACCGACTGAGCACGGCAGACGATGGCTCCTCGCTCCTCGCTCCTCACTCCTGCCAACACAAAGGATCTTCTACTCCTGCACCGAGGGACCTGCACTGCACCACCCGCACACGCCCACAAAGTGCTTCTCGGGGCTTCATTTCCTCGGGGAGTACAAGGCAGCGGCCATCGCGGTGGGAGGTGAAGACAAGGCAACACCGACCTTTCCTTCGACACCAACACGACATCCACTCAAAAAAACTTAACGCATGGCGGGGATTGAGATAAGTGAACCCAACGCAACACATCCTTTCTCTGCACGTTGCTAATGTTCAGAAGAAAAATATATTGAGTGACACTAAGTTTGAAGTCCTATTAACCATCCTTGTTTTATAGGATGTCAATGCATATGCGAATCTGTTCATCATCATCATCATCATCATCATCATCATCATCATCATCATCAAGTAGAAAAACAAACCGTCTTAGGTACGGGAGATTAGAGAGGTGTTGGCCAGCTATCATAAACACACAACACTGCCTTCAAACACGAGCCTCGCCCAGACGATCGAGGCCACACCCTCCAGCTGCGGAAGTACACCCACGCCACGCCATGTGCTTTAGTTAGCAGCTTCAGGTCTTTCACACACTCTTTCAGCCTCGAGATACCCATGAAACTGATCTAAAAAATAACGTACTGCATATGGAAGCGCTAGGTCGAGTGGCAGTAAGATCGACTTTTATTATTGGAGACGTCGAGTACTGGTGGTGGTGGTGGTGGTGGTGGTGGTGGTGGTGGTGGTGGTGGTGGTGGTGGTGGTGGTGGTGGTGATAATGCATGAGATCGTATGGTACTCCTACACTCACAAGGACGCGGTAAGGCTCAGAAAACAGAAACGTTCTCATCCTAATTGTTTTTGGCAGCGGACAGTGGTGGTGGGCGGACAGGCTAAGTACGGACAAGGGAAGTTGGCGGTGAGGGTGTGTCCAGTGTCAGGCTGATGATAGAAACTCAGGTTATTGAATTATACACGGTTAAGAATGCAATGTTTACGGTAAAGGAAAAAGTCTTGCAAGGCGACTCAATCCTCACATGTCTTCGCGTTATTAAGTCAAATATTCCATTACCAGGACGAGTAATGAAGTAATTTATCATGTGTGGCATCGCATTGCATTAGTGCGTGTGGTGGTATATTGCAGGACGAATGAAAATAGTTGGCACATGTAGTCTTGCCAAATATTCGCCGACGAGGAGACATATTGATCGCGCTTCCCATAGTAGTGGTGGTGGTGGTGGTGGTGGTGGTGGTGGTGGTGGTGTGGGGGGGGGGGAGGGATGGAAGCCAAGGGTAATTGGGTCAGCGATTCACTGACCCACAGCGTGAAAAAGTGTTCTGTTCCGCACCAGGTCACAAATCCGTCACCAAGTCACTCTTAGTTATTCCAAAACACATTGTATTATTCATTAATAAAAACAAAAAATAGATTGTTGATAGATTATATTTTGAAATCTATTTTTAGTCAAAACAAGTTGCATTTGAAATTTTATCCTAATTCAATGAAAACTTGTCTGTGTAATGTTAAAAGCAGACAGACAGGCAAGGCAAAGTGAGGCGGCCAGGGAAGAAGAGATTCTCGCTCCCTTCTCCTGTTCCCAACCACAAAACAATAATAATAATAATGATAATGATAATAATAATAATAATGATAATAATAATAATAATGATAATAGTCAGGGATATTATATATTTACCGAGGGGAGAGGGAAAGGCCAGGCATGTGGAGTGTAGTGAAGTATGAGGTGTTGTTTGAGACTGACTGGCCTTGGGGATGAGTTCGTGATGATCAGCAAAATCACAAGATGAAGACGAGAACCTAACGTCAGCAAGGCGGAAGTAAAGCACATGACAGGGCGTGGCACATATTTCCTTGTTATACTGGGAACGCCAGCCACGCCCCACGCAAAGAAAGAAAACAATGCAAACACACAAACACGCACACACACACACAAACACACATACACACATGTACACTATATGAATAAACATATAATACCGACAAAATAAAATGGTATAAAAATGATATAAAACAAAATCCATGTTAATTATTATTTGTCAACGCTATTTTGATATTGATTAAAACGTGGAATCAAATTGAAGATAAATACACAACTTTCCTTGAAGTCTGGCAAGGAGTATCTTCTCGCCTTGAAGCGTAAGGTAAATATAACATAGTGACTGAGAGAGACGTTAAGTAATAAAATATCTTCCAAATAAACAAACAACTTATTCCTACAGCAAATAAATAAAAAAAACTTTACTCCACTAACCATCAATAACTATCTTCGTTTCATCTCACTGATTACATTTACAAGTCCATCACCTGTGCATCATCATCATCTATCGTTAATAATGGACAACGCAGCCACACATAACTCTGGACAGTACGTGAGTAGGATAACGCAGATGTCCCGCTGGCAAAGGTACTTAATTAAGGCGACTCACTGCTGCAGACACACACACACAACATTACGAAGCTCTGGTCATAACTGTAGCAGATGCCTCAGGGCTTGTTGGTCTTGCTGGGTAAACCAAAAGAAGACATATAAAAGAAGGAATAAAGAAGTAAGGTGCATTCATAAGGAAATCCGTTTGATATTTCTCTGTAGTGTAGCATGAGTGTTGAATGAAGATGAATGGAAAAGAAAATGAAATTGAAAGAAAAAAGAATAATAACGGAAAGCAAATGCATACACAGAGATCAAAGGATGGCAGAAATTAGCTCATGATAAAATGTAGAAGAAAAAAAAAGATGGATATATACAAACATAAACACTAAAAAAAAATATACAATTACATGAAAGACAGAGGGAAAGGGACATTTTGCTCTATGAAAACACTGTCGACAAAAGCTTTATAACAAAGATGAAAGGAATACGAAAGAGAGAAAGAGAGATAGAGAGAGACGAGAGGAGGAGAAATAAGAGGCAGAACAGAGGGAAGGAGACGAGAACAGAGGAAGCACAGGAAAGGAGATAGGGAAGGGAAATGATGCAAACGACACCGACAATTGCAAGACACTGACTGAGCAAAGCAGGAAAAAAATATGACTTAAAAATAGAGATCAAAACAATGACGGTTGAACGACACCAAGGTAGGGAGTCAAAAAGATATACAAAACAAAAGAATCAAACTAGGGAAGGGAAAATATAGATAAAATAAAAAACAAAAAACTTGACCATTGAGCTATGATTGCTTACTAATTGGGTTGTCATTTGACGGTAATAATACGAAACGTGCACATAAAATGGAAAACAAACAAGGAATATACTAGTTCTTTTGATGAACATACGAGGCGATGAACTGAATGGAAATAAAACAATATACGTTAATCATTGTTTTCTTACTATATTTTACACATGTTGAATATTTTTAGAAGCCATATTTATCGTGCTATAAGAAGAACAAAACTGATAGAAACAAGCGTTTGGGTGAAGCAAAATTACCATCCTAAT
Source organism: Metacarcinus magister (assembly GCA_029783475.1). NCBI lineage: Eukaryota > Metazoa > Arthropoda > Malacostraca > Decapoda > Cancridae > Metacarcinus > Metacarcinus magister. The sequence goes on from JAPQNM010000042.1 coordinate 13,229,098, forward strand.
AATGTTACGAGTTGTCTGGTCGCGTGAGTGTGTGCGTGTGGGCGTGCGTGTGGGCGTGCGTGTGGGCGTGCGTGCGTCCATACGTGAGTGCGTGAGTGCGTGCATGAGCAGATGTAATACTCTCGGATATTACATGACGTATAGTGCGATGCAAAATGGATAATGAGGAGTAAAAGTCATGATGAAAAGAAGGCAATAGTGAATGGTAAATCTGTTTTTAATTCAAATTTTCTTTCATACTCAACCAATTATTCTTTCTGAAATCAAACATACATATTTTCTTTTTTAAAATAATCAATAGGTAAAAATAGGAAGAAAAAAAAGTGAAAATACGAGTACAAAATTATTACCTTATTTAATATTTTTCCGATTTTATTGTATATTAATGTTTTCTTTGATTTCTAGAATTGTTTCAATAATCTTATGCTATTTTGAAAGTGTTTATATAGTTGTTTGTTTGTTATTGAGTGAAATCCAAGTCTGTATTCCTGCATCTCTCTTCTCAAGTGTTATTGAAACATTAACACTTCATTAACAAGTATTATTGTGAATTGAAACATAAAAAACCTTTTATTAACATCATGTTTCATACATTTGTCATGAATACGAATTTTTTTATTTTTAGGGGCCTAAAAATGGATCAGGATTGGGGTGGAAGCGAGTTTTTGTCATTTTACTGCTTAACTATCACTCCTACGGGAAACTTTTATAGAACCAAAATTGCTAAATTTAAAAAGTTAAATATAGAGCTTCGATAATTGTCTTAATTACACTCGAAGTTTTGGAGAAATGATGTGTGATAAAAAGTATTTCTGATCAAAACAAACATACTTTTTTCAGTTGTTTAAAATGTAAATACATTGTGTTATAGCTCATAATATAGGAAATTTCATGTTCTATCTTTTACATCATATACATATTTTACGTAAACCTCAAAGTTTTTGAGTAATTTTAAAAAAACTAAATTTGTCACCAAAATCCTAAGGTTCAAAATGTTATTATTTTTCAATGTGATGAAAATTGTTTTATAAATGTTTATGGGCACCAAGAACACGATGGTGGACTCAGTTTTGTGATTACTTACATATTAAACACTGTTTCACCCTGGCTTACCTAATATAATTGACAAAATATACAACTATTTTAAATGAAAATGTTACGTTAAAATAATTTCTCATTTTTAGTTTTTTATCCTTAATAAGAAACAAAGCATTATAAAAACATTTTAGAAAAATCAGAAAACGTTTATGGTAAATTTAGAAACCATAGAAAACATTAATAAACAAAGAAATCAAGAAAGAATACTATATAAGGTAATGATTTTGTACGCGTACTTACGGTTATTTTGTCATATTTTCTTATTTTTCTTTGTTTATTAGTACCAATATATTTTTCAAATTTATTTGAATTATTTTGAAGATAATAATTGCATTATCTCTTGTGTTTTATATAATTTTGATGCAAAATGAAAATGTTCATAATGTAAAATGAAAAAGATTAAACTCAAGCCCAGGACGTCGTTTCGTCCCTTTGTCTTCCCCGTACACCATCAGTATGAACTTGCCCTCACTCTCCCCCCTTCCCTCATCACACCCTCAACCACCACACCTCCACCTCCACCTCCACCTCCAGGCCTCCGCGTCTCAGAGTCAAAGGTGGTTCCCTTATTTTCCCAGCCACCAGTTCATCTCGTTCTTTGTCAGTCTCAAGAATATTTCCATTCCTCACTTTCCCTTCTTCTATTTTCCATTTCACTTGACTTTCTCCTTTATCATGACGTTTCAGGTTCCATCCGCATCGTGCGTCACACAAACTTTATCTTCGGGATATAGTACGATGATGGAAAGTAATTCGCTTTTTCTTTTAAAACCTTAGAAAATCGAAAGTTACTCCATGCAAGGCTAGATGGTTTTCTACATTCCTTTAAAGATTGCGTGCGTATGTGACTTACTTTCGCTGTCCCGTCACTGTTGTTCTTTTGTTTAGGTCACAGTGACTCGCTTATATATCCCCGAGGTGCTGTGGGTGGACAACTTTAGCAATCATACATAATCCACTTCCTTGTTTTCGAATATGATAAATAATCCGTCAAAGTGTGATGTATTGTGATTCTTATAACTTACTGTGTTGAGATGAAGAAAAAAAAATCGTATTATATAGTATTCAAAGCCTCTCAAACATACATGATCTTCTCCTTCACTCATATCACTCGCCGGAATCACAGGAAAGGTAGAAAGGGAAAAAATAAAAAGGGAATATAGATCACATTCAGATGCAAACAATAATTTTTATGGCTGGAAATTCTGGATGGAAATTTATGCCGTGTAAATGCCTGCAAACTGTAAGATGAAGGAGCAGACGCAAGCCTTTATCATCGTTCAAGGAGGTGGAGGGAGGAAGGGAGGGAAGGGATGGAAGGGAGGGAAGGGAGGAAGGGAGGGAAGGGAGGGAGGAAGGAAGGGAAGGGAGGAAGGGAGGAGAGAGAAAATGAAAGGTAACGAGAGAAGGACAGAGGAGGGGAGAGAAAGAGAGCAAGAGAGAAAGACAGCAAACGAAAATAAAGAATGAGGGAAACATTTCGTAAGATTAAATTAAGATGTTTGATCTTAGTCAAGACCGTAAAAAAAGAAAGAGAAAGCAAAATATAAACATAAATATAAAGAGAAAGAGAAAGAGTGAGAAAGAGAAAGAGTGAGAAAAAAAAAGAGATACAGACTGAATACTACGAGAAAGATAACTGGGAGAAGGAAGCGATGTGTTTTGAAAGATAACATTAAAACTTCAAGTCGAACCTTAAAATTTTCCAAGAATACCCTCAAAAAAAGAACCGGTTTGAAACAGGTTTATTGCCACCTCAGAGAAATCTTACAACTTTATGACTGAGCTACTGGACAGCTTGGACCCTCCTCCCGAACACTCCTCAGTCATTCTTGATGGGTGAAGAGTGAGGGAAGAAAGGGAGGAGGGCGGAGGAAAGGGAGGGAGTCAAGGGGGGCGATGAAGGAGAGAGAAAGGGAAGTGATGAGTGAAAACAGAATTATGGGATTGATCAAATGTATAAGAAATAGTTGTGGTGTGTGCGTGTGCGTGTGTGTGTGTGTGTGTGTGTGTGTAATCAGCGCATATTCTAAATAATTGCAAGCAAAATTTTGAATATTTCTATCCATTTCACTTTTATATCATATTTTTCGACCTTGAAATATGTCTCGGCGCTTCTTTTTTTATTTTTATTTATTTTTATTTTTTCAAACATATTCTGATCTTAACACTTATTAGATTGGTCTTTTCAACATGCAATATTCCTTCAAAGGCTGTCTAGCGATCGTGCAGCTCCTCAATATCTTAACATTTTACATTTTCTTGCATATTTTTTTTTTTATTATTATTTTGCATTGTTTTTTTTTTTTACCGATTTTCGTTACCATTTTATCAGAGGGTATGACGGCATTATTTTATTTATCATAAGAGGAAAGTTTTGGGACATGAAATCAATAAGGCTACACTTTTATATAAGTTTTATTTTTACCTTCAAATACGGGATCAATTATATTTTTTCCCCTCGTTACGGCAGATCAAAGACTAGGTGTTGTAATTATACCTATGCAGCAGTGGCGTGAAATAAATATAATTATGAATAAACAAATCAATAATTATATATTTACAGAAAAAGAAAAAAAAAACGAATGATGAAGAAAAGTCATGCATGTTTCTCCCTTTAATTTTTCCTTTTTTTTCCCCATAAGTCTTGTTTTGAAGTGCACGGCCATGTAAAGGATTGGTACAAATGCTGAATATTTCACACTTTTTTACACGAATGATTCAAAATGTATAATATTTCTATACATTGTCTGCCCTATGGTGCCCTCGTAGGATTGTTTGCCATTATTCGCAGCCACGGCTCTGCACACTCCGAGGCAGGATTGTGACATTTACTTCAATAAATATTTCGTTCCGAAGTACAGGGCGTCAATTTTCTTTTTTTTCACCTCTCCCTCTCTCTATTCTCAATATTCACAAGTAAAGGTGAACAGCTATTCAACGAGTGGGTTTACGGCTTCTGGATACACTTTGGGATCTCGAACGCCTCCCGCTTACGCCTTCTAGTAAAGAGTCTCAACAATGATGGACACGAGCTGAAGGTGGTGAACTTTTATGCACCAATCACATCGCTTTAAGGAAGTCATATTTATAGATCGTTAAAACCGTTAAACAAAAATAATTATGTGTTGTTTCCTTCAGCACTCCTTTAAAATCTCGTCTTTGAGTTATGTAGTTTTGAGAGTCCTTATAAACGCATACTGAACTGAATTTTTTGTATCTATAATTATGAAAGCCGGGAAGAAACCTTAGCAAAGCCTGAATCAATGGAAGCAAAACGCAGACTAAAATTACAATTACATATAGTAAAGCTGCATTCTATCCTATCATTTATCCATTACCTCTGTTGTCAATGGCTGTCGTAAATGATTATAATCTCCACCTATTCTTAGCAACAACCTTTACAACTTCTACAACCTTTCTTCGTCTCCATCCCTCGTGACTTTCTCCTCCACTCCACCTTTTCATCTGATTTTTTTTCTTTTTCTTAAACATCACCTGGAATATTTGCGTAGTTGTATTTGTAATGTCAGCAACAGGAAGGTAAGGCCACACAGCACCTACCTGTAATGTGTTGGGTTGGTGGACGGTTGACAAAATCTATTGAACGCACTTCTGCCGAGGAACACTTCAATAGTTTACTTTTGGAATAAAAACTGTATATCCAATGACTAGAGGTGGCTTCGTGTATTATACTTATTACAGGTTCAAATTACAGAGCACAGGAAGTAATGTAACCAGGATGGCGACCAAGGTTAGACTGGCTTCCCAGCACGTAGTGATGGCTCACTAGACTGGTTCACGACCGCTCTCGTTTGAACCACTCTGCCCTAAGCTAAACAACCGCTCCCTCGTTTGGGTATTCCGGTTGTTATGGTCGGTCATCATCTCCCCTCCCTCCCCCCCCCCTTCCGCGCCGACATGAACAAAAAATACCTATAATATTTGTTTTCACTTTAGATCCAGTTGATAAGGACATACATGGCATTATCACCAACACCAGATGCAAGTTCAATCATTATCATACCAGCACCAACGTGTCATTGTATCATTATTCTTAGAAATTTATCATATTTATAATTTTGGTTGTCACACCTGCTTCTTCGAGGAACCACCACCACCATTACCACCAATTCCACACTTAAACAATACCTATAATCTTCACATCAACTATACCTACCCCTCTCCCCCCAACCACCATCACCACCACCACCACCACCACCACCACAGTTTGGCGCCACTTTATCCCTGGAGGTCGTGTTGGTCTTCGTTAAGCGTCGCATCACTGGAGTCTGGGAGCCGAGAATACAATTGTCAAATAAACACCAAACACACCGAGTCCAAGAGAAACGAGATACCGCTGTCAAGGGTGGATCTGCAGTACGCACACACACACGCACGCACACACGCAAGTACACACATCCATCCATCCATCCATCCATCCACATCATATAGGAATGTAGACACACACACACACACACACACACACACACACACACACACACACACACACACACACACGGTCCGCTAGCGTAGTGGTTAGCGCACTCGGCTCACAACCGAGGAGGCCAGGGTTCGATCCCCTGGGCGGACGGAGATTATTTGGGTGTCTCCTTTCACGTGTAGCCCCTGTTCACCTAGCAGGGAGTAGGTACGGGATGTAAGTCGAGGAGTTGTGACCTCGTTGTCCCGGTGTGTTGTGTGTGAGTGGTCTCGGTCCAACCCGAAGATTGGTCAGTATGAGCTCTGAGCTCTTTCCATAGGGGGACGGCCGGCTGTCTCGAGAGAGACCAGCAGCAGACTGTACAGTGAATTACACACACACACACGATAATTAAGTACTAGATGTGTTTCTTAATTACAAATAAGCAAAGAAAAAAGTGTATTTAGACAAACATGTTAGCTGCGTGTTTTGGTACTCCAGTGTGTGTGTGTGTGTGTGTGTGTGTGTGTGTGTGTGCGTGTGTGTGTATGTGTTGCAGTCTGTTGTGTTCTATCGGTCGTACCTTCCAGTTATTGACATCGAACGGTCGAGTTTCGTGTCCCCGAGCTGACAGTCTGTAGAGGGGAGGGGAGGCAGCCATCACGGGGACTCCAGAACTACACCAACCACCCGTTCTAATCAAACACTCAAAAATATACCAAAAAATAAATAAATAAATAAATAAAATTAGAGACAAATATATTAATGAACAACACAACGCATACGAGAAAGAAAAAAAGAAAAAGTTAAAATGACGAAATCACCGAAACTATTAATTAATAACTTCACACCAAACTTTACTTTATTACACAAAGATCAAAGCGACATCAGAGGAAGAGGAAGAAGAAGAGGAAGAGGAAGAGGAAGAAAGGAAGAGGAAGACAGGAAGAGGAAGAGAGGAAGAAGAAGAGAGGAAGAGAAAAAGAGGAAGAGGAAGAGAGGATGAGAGGAAGAGGAAGAGGAAGAAAAAGAGGAAGAGAGGAAGAGGAAGAGGAAGAGAGGAGGAAGAGAAGCCTGGAGGAGGAAGAGAAACCTAAACCCCCCCAAAAAAAAAACAAAAACAGGAATAGAGAAAAAGAGAGAAAGAAAGAGAAAGAGAGAAAAAGAGAAAAAAAGTGCGTTCCGATTGCCAACCGTGCAGCGGCCAACTCACTGTTTTCCACCTCGGCTCAAGCCCTGTGCTCGACGCCCTGAATAATTGATACAGAATTCATTTCGCGCAAGCTTGGGTGGCGAAGGCAGATAGACCGAAAAGATATGTAGTGCCCTTCTATTCCAGGTGTGGGGGGTGAGGGGGGGGTTAGAGAGAGAGAGAGAGAGAGAGAGAGAGAGAGAGAGAGAGAGAGAGAGAGAGAGAGAGAGAGAGAGAGAGAGAGAGAGAGAGAGAGAGAGAGAGAGAGAGAGAGAGAGAGAGAGGAGAGAGAGAGAGAGAGAGAGAGAGAGAGAGAGAGAGAGAGAGAGAGAGAGAGAGAGAGAGAGAGAGAGAGAGAGAGAGAGAGAGAGAGAGAGAGAGAGAGAGAGATGAGAGAGAGAGAGAGAGAGAGAGAGAGAGAGAGAGAGAGAGAGAGAGAGAGAGAGAGAGAGAGAGAGAGAGAGAGAGAGAGAGAGAGAGAGAGAGAGAGAGAGAGAGAGATGAGAGAGAGAGAGAGAGAGAGAGAGAGAGAGAGAGAGAGAGAGAGAGAGAGAGAGAGGAGAGAGAGAGAGAGAGAGAGAGAGAGAGAGAGAGAGAGAGAGAGAGAGAGAGGAGAGAGAGAGAGAGAGAGAGAGAGAGAGAGAGAGAGAGAGAGAGAGAGAGAGAGAGAGAGAGAGAGGAGAGAGAGAGAGAGAGGAGAGAGAGAGAGAGAGAGAGAGAGAGAGAGAGAGAGAGAGAGAGAGAGAGAGAGAGAGAGAGAGAGAGGAGAGAGAGAGAGAGAGAGAGAGAGAGAGAGAGAGAGAGAGAGAGAGAGGAGAGAGAGAGAGAGAGAGAGAGAGAGAGAGAGAGAGAGAGAGAGAGAGAGAGAGAGAGAGAGAGAGAGAGAGAGAGAGAGAGAGAGAGAATTATTTCTAGTCTTCCCAACTCTGTCAATCAATGTCACTTTGTCTATCATTACGTTATTAGCTCCGCACTTTCTCCGCCATAAAGCATCGTTATGTTTTTTACGCTGACTGATACGAAAACTAAAAGAGTTATAATGAACAAAAACATCTGAGCAGCGTTAGAACCTTCAATAATGGATTCTGACTATTTCCTATATACTAAAAAAAATAAAAAATAAACTTTGTAGTAATGTAGCAGTCAGTTTTTATGTACTTTATATAAACTTTACTAAAAAAATTATCTAGGAAAGCACTTTAGGGTTTACGAAATCATTACATCTCTTTACAACCGCGTTTTTTTGGGGGGGGAGAGAGGGAAGAGGCAGCGTGTATTTTTCTTTTGTTTTATATCACAAACTGGTGCTTTTGATTGGCCAGAACACTACAAGTCCTGAGTCACTAGTTAGTCCAACACCATCACCATCACCAGTCAGCGTGAGGACAATGAAGCCGTGAAAGGAAAACAGTTGTCCTCTGCAAACAAACACGGAGCGGCGGGGCGGCGGCGTTACTGTTTGTTTCAGCGACGAGGAAAAAGGAATTGTGTTTAGAGCGAGACTCGGGACTCAACGGGGCATTAAGAGGATGAAAAAGGCGGTAAGAGCACGTAATGAATCTTGCTTACCGTGATAACTCAACAAAATTACACAGGATTTATATTTATCCATACACTTCTGGCTAAGCTCTTTCTCCATGCACCTTCCTCTTAAGCTTTTTATCTACAAACACACTAGTAGACAGTCACAGGGACTCTATAGGTAATCTTTCTTCATCTATCTAGCGGCCTTTTACCTCCTTAGTACCTGTATGTGCCACCAGGAGAAGACACAGCTGCCCTTGGAGTCTCAGCAACCGAACAAACACAACCTTTGCCCTTGTATTTGCTGAGCCTCATGCTGTCCCCTCATCCCTCACGCCTCTCCATCCTACTCTCGCTCCCTCTCCCTCTCTCGGTAGCGGAGGAAGAGAGGGAGGAAGGGAGCGAGCGAAGGGGAGAGGGAGAGCAAGTACCAAGCTCTTCCGTCTGTTCCATTACGGATGCTGAGCCGGATAAAAAGGCGAGGTTAATTTATTTACCATTCAAACGTACAACGGTGGAAAGCATTTGTCTTCACTAGCTCTCCCTTTTGAGCCTAAACTGTATTTGGCTGCGACACGACCAGAAACATTCACTAACATTTTACTCTTCCGTATACAATTAGTCTTCCGCTCTGCCTCCTTTTGTCCTGCGAAGGGGGGCGAGGGCAGGGGAGAGGGACGGTGGGGTTGGTTTTCCACGGGCGCTGAGTGAAGTGAGGTTATGTCAGTCTCCACGTACTTAACAACTGCCGAAGCTAACTGGCTGGCGGCGTGTTATCCCCGATGGCACGCTGGCAATAACGGTTCGTTTCGTTTACTGGACATTTGCAGGACGGGAAGTATCGAGGCCAAATGTATTACCAGAGTACGAAGGCAATAGAAGCGGCAGTGTGTCCGGATGAGGGTAATACATCTTTGGCAGCTTTGTGTATTAACGGTCCAGTGGGAGGCGAGGCGAGTCTGTGGAAAGATCAATGAACGGATTGATACTAAGTTGATGACAAGGTGAGGGAGGCAGGTGAAAGGTGGCAGACGGCGGCTCCAGAGAGAGAGAATGATTTAGAACAGTTTAACATTTTTTTTTATTGAAAGAGACGCGACACCTTAACTTCTTGAAACTAAGAAGCACACTTAGGCAATGAAAATTTAACACATTACCAGATATCGACACACACACACACACACACACACCACCCACACCACACACACACACCCACACCCACACACACACACACACACACGTGGCACCCCCTTACACGGTTCCAATACATTACCACCACATGTAATAGAAAAAGTAACATGTCACCTGTATACCACTAATGCACACCTGACCAGCTACGAGAATGTACGATCGAGAAGCGAAAACCAAGGAAGTAATGTTCGTCTTGATGGTTTTACACATTCTTCCACCTCTCTCATAGTATATCACGAGTAAAATATATCAGCGTGTTGCATTAATGATCATACTAGTGACACTACTACCTATACTCTTTCCTTATTCATGCTCAGCGTCTAAGGTACAACTTGCTACTTACATTAAGATTCCAGTTCAATAATACAATAACAGCGGACTCGTGTGTGAAGTGTCGCATAAAACCATGAAGAACCAAACCATTAGAAGCATTACCGATCTTACTCTATTACTTCCCATTATATCATCCTAAAATAGTCT